>RXID01016407.1:78006-345170 GCA_005019695.1 Trichopus zeylanicus subsp. travancoricus | reverse complement strand
TGAACAAGTTCATAAATGCTAGTATAAGTTTATTTTACCTGCAGAGACAAAGGTCTCGCTTGCATAAAAACCAATCCCGTTGATCCCTCCTAGTTGCTGAAACACCATAAGGCCAACCCCAACCTGTTGTACCATTTGCAATGTTAATTTGATATGGGATATGAAAAGGCTTAGAAGTTCAAAAGATATTGATCTTCACTTACAATGAGGGCATAACGATATGTACTTTGGAATAAGTCTTGTATTCCTCCCTTGGGAAGGTTCTGAAGAGTTTCTATGTATTCCTGCCCAGCAAAGCCATGTTTCTTTGTTACCTATCAATCTTCTATACTGGAATTTTTATGTTATTGAATACTACTAATTGCTTAGAATTGTGAATAGGAACTTGGATTTCGGCAGCTTCGGTGGAGATGTCTGCATCTTTTCCACGAAGCATTTTCAATGCCACTCGAAAGTCCTTTTGCTTGCCAACTTTTGCCTGACAAATACCAAACATTGTTAGCAGTTGACCTTCTCAAATCTCAAATTCTCAATCATACAAACTGAACTCTCAAAACAAATGAATCAATTACCAGCCATCTAGGGGATTCAGGAATAAAGAAGAGGCCAAGAAGTAGAAGAACACATGGAACAAGTCCTGCACGAAACACTCATCAATCAGATCCTTGCTTACTTGCTTACTTACCAATAAAAAAATAAATGAATAACCTTGATGTGTTACCAAGTATTGTTAATGCCCTCCATGTAACAAGTGTGCCAACTATATATGCTGCTGAACCACCACCACAAATAAATAGCTGCAGCAAAAGAAAACAAGCTCTATTTATATGTGTTCATTCTAGCAGTCTAAGCTAAAATATCGGGGTTACTCACCTGGTTGAGTGTTGTAAGTCCTCCACGTAGATTCTTTGGTGCAATCTCAGCTATAAAGATCGGTACCTTTGCAACAGTAGGACCACAACTATTAGTATGAAAGGGCATTTTGCTCTTCTAATATAAAGAATTCAGCATTGCTTTGAGAAACATTATTGAACTATATATTTCCTTCTCAGCAAAGGACATCACTGAATCACTATTTTTATTTTTGAATCAGACATAATTATGTCAGTAGTGAATGGACATTTGTTTAAGCTAAGCTTTTAATCAACTAATGAGCCAGAAGCCAAAGAAAGCTTACTACATATGAAAGAACTCCAATCCCATATCCTGTAGAAATTCTTCCAATATCTAGCAATAGAGCACCCTTTTTGAAAGAAACAGAGCAGTACGTTAAGAATTTTTCATTTACAACGAATATGAACAACATCAAATGAAATTTTTCAAGTTGAGATGGCGAACCTCTGCAAAGTAAATAGCAATCCATCCCATCAAGCATATGATAGCTGACATTCTCATTGTCTGTTCCCATGAAACATGCAAGTAAGCAAACAAGTATTCACAAACTACTCATGAACTTCCATACACATGATCCTCTTGATTCTTACTCTCTTACGGCCAATGATGTCAGCAATTGGCCCACTTGTAACTGCGCCTACCATTGCACCAATGGTAACTATGGATCCAAAAACTGCGTACTGCAAAGGTTTCCATGAAAATTCATGTTTAGAAGTGCTTAAACTCCATTATTTAAAGTTTCTGACCATCCTAAACTTATCATACATTTCAAAAGCTAAATAACAAAGATTGGAGCAAGTTGTGCAAGGGCTTCGAAACAAAAAATACAGGCAAAGAATAATTTATGTACCATATAATGCAAAGAATAATTTATGTACCATATAAAGATGATAATTTATGCAGCATGTAAAGATTATAACTTTATGAATCTTGGAAACAATGAAGCCTTCAGAATATGGAACTTAGGACGCCATGGCTGGGCCAGGCCAAGCGCTGGCTTGGCCGCCTCTCTATAGCCCTACCAAGATACAAGATCTACAAGATCCATGTGGGTCTTCCTTAGATAAGGACAAGAAACAGCAAAGCTTCTTAGGCACAGATATACAGTCTCTTTTACCAACTTTAGGTTAGTTATATTCCTGATATCATTAGCAACACAAAAACCAAAAGGACTGTGGATCAGATTTGGGTACTAACATCATGTTTTCTGTGCTGCAAGCACCAGGAAAAAGGTACTAGAAGGCACAACAAAAAACTAGAGGATTTCTCTTTTTCTATCAAAATTAGCTTTTTAAGTTTTTTGAGTAAATAGCATTTTTAATTTGCAACCCCATAATTATAACAATTTGTATCTCTCCTAGGGCTAAGTTGCCTTTGATGCTCAAATAGTGTTTTGACTCTTTATTCCCTGTAATATTCCATTTTCATTTAAACTTTCTTTTTTCATATTTAATTTTTAGTAAAAAGAAACAAAAAGTTGCGAAGAGATAAAATTATAAGTTCATGAAGACAACTATATAATAAAACAATGAAACAAGTAGAAGAGAAACCAAAAACACAATGTAGTGATGAAACTTAGTAACTAAAATGGAGAAGAAATTTTGAGAAAATCTCAAATAGTGGGCACTAAAAAGTATGTTAACAAGAATGAATTTCCAAAGTTCGCAAGGACTAAAAAATTAGAGATTGCTCTGTTAAGGTCCAGTAAACAATTACTTTTTACATCACAAAATGATGAGAAGAATGCCACAACAGGAACGCAAAATAGTATTGCAATTGAAATGAAAGATGTAGAGAAAAAGAACAAATGATTGGATAGCTTCAGTGGGACAGTTCTGGACAAATATTGGTTGATGGCATCAATGATGCAAGAGATATTTTTCAGTCACTTTATCCTCTCCTCTTTTCTGGTGAAAATATCTGCCCTAGATTAAATCTATAATGAGCCATGAAAATTCGGAGCCCTGTTTTCAAATATTTGTGCACTCCAAAAAAAATAAAAAAAATGTTTTTTTTGCATACACATCCCTGCAAAACCACAAAATTGCTTTTATACACCCTCCAAAAAAACCAATATTTGCATGTAAACCCCTAGACTTGCAAATACACCCTTACCTAAACTTCTGACATTTTGCTCATTAGAGCTTGATTAAATTATGCAAAAAGACTGATACATCCTTGCAGATATAACACACTGAAACTATTGAAAATTGCATGGATAAAATTGGCATTTAAAATTAAAAAAAAAGTAACGTTTTGACATAAAACAACCACCAGGGATGTATTACCCTAAAATATGATGGTTTCTTAGAGGTAAATGTCCAAATATTGATCGTGTGGTGTACATATATTTAGTCATTTGACAGGGGTTTATATGCAAAATGCCAAATAATTGGCATACTCAGAAATTAGTAGATGGTCTAATGGTTACTGTTAGAAGCATGGAATTAATGGATTGTGATGTGCATAACATATAATGCCAAAGCCAATAGCCTAAAATCTGGTCGAGCTTATTACAGGCATGCACCATCGAGCTAAACTCATTTGGGTAGTACTTTCCTTCCAAACTTGACAATATCCAATCTGTCATTTGATACATGTGCTAGAACTGAAGTTGGGCCTGGAAGGTTTGGTAACCTCTCATTTTGTAACCCAAAACGGAAGAGTTTCAAGAATCACACAAAAGAATCAGCAAACATACCTCTGACAAAGAGAGGCCGATGTCTTTCCTGATCTCTGATTGAGTTGGAGCCGAGAACCCCACCTGCCAAACATACCGACATTTGATTCTGACTGTTTTTTCTCGATCAAGAAAATTAAATAGTTCATATAGGCAGTCCACACATAGCTCCTGCTTTTCAGATTTTTCCAGCTGTTATCTTTCATTAACACTATTTTCAAGCATTTAGCATCAGCTAAACCATTTAACTTGATCATTTAGGCGCTGTTTGGATAAATCCCAAACAGCCCGAATTGGGTGCCCCAATTTCATTGTTTGATTACAATAATACTATTTCGATTGTTGGAATTGAAATTTTCAACAATTCCAAATAGTGGCATTTGAATTTCTCTCCCAATAAAGAGGAATTCACAATTCCAGTTCCAATGCACGGGGCTCATATTTATTTAGGTGGATTAATAGAAAATTTTTATATATTTTTTTGGTTCAACCATTAATATTATTTTGGAAAAAAATAAACTAAATTTTTTATTGAAAATCATATGGAAAATTTTTTTCCTCTACTTATTACTTTTTTGCATATTTTTGTAAATATTAATACCTATCAATTATCAATTTCTAATTTAAAATATATTTTATTGATTGAATAAATATTTAAAAAATTATTTTTTTAAGGCAAAATATTATTATCTATATATATATGTATTATATTTTAACCACCAAAATATATTTTATTAATTTATTTATTAAAAATGAATTTTTTAAAAAATAAATATGAATAAAATAAAAAAAAGTAATTTTACTTATTTGGAATTGATTAATTTTTATTTGTAATCCAAATACCAAAATTTACGAAATTAACCGAATTGATAATTCCATAACAAATACCGAAATTTATCAATTTGATCAAATGCTCTGCTTACCCGGAATTAACCAAATTGATAATTCCCTTAGTTATTGATGTATTATTGATGTATTATTTCAAACTTGTATCAAATTCAATGCTTATCTTGGCATACATTAATAGAGCTGAAAAACAATGAAAATCACAAGAACAGTTTATTTGTGGAGAAGTTGCATAAAGTAAAAAAACCCTGAATGTTGCTATTTTTGCTTATAATCCATTTCATAGGATTAAATGTAAAACTCGAAACAAAAAGGTAGAAGGTAAAAACACAAAATGTGTTCTAATGCTTCTCAAATCACAAAATCCCCATATCTCCAAAAACTCCAAAAAAGAAAAACCAAAAATCAACACTCACCGAAACACCTACCACACCCTACCACATTGCCAATCTAGGTCATCTCCTCCAAACCCCAGAAATCGATCAAGCAAGAGAAATCAAAGGAGAGAGACAGAGTGGAGGGGAGGTACTCACGCAGGTGCCGAACTCGAAGGAGCCGCAGACGGAGACGGCGGTGCTGAGGAGAACCATGGAGATGGACCCCTCGCTCCGGCCATTGTCGCTGGCCTCGTCGCCGGAGAGCAGCACCGCCTCCTTCTGGACAATAAGCGGCTCCTCGAGCGCGCTTTTCTCCTCGAAGATCACTCCCTCCTCCAGGTCTCCCCCCACCACTGCCATTGCTTTGTGTCTCTAGCTTGCTTTCTCTCTCCAGAAACCAACAGATTTCCGTGGAAGACCGCGAGGCGGAGCTCTTCCCTTTTATAGCCACCGGTGAGGGACGCTTCGCGGACAGTCCGGGTCGGGCCGATCTGTGATCTGTTTATCTGATTAATTTTTCTGGGAAATAATTTTAAACTTTAAAAAAAACATAGAAATTTTTTAGAAGATTTTTATTTTTATAAAAATGTGAGAAGATAAATATTATTAAATGTATAGGGGTATTTGCTAAATTGATTTGTTTAAACAAAGTATCTATAAATATTATAATTTAGAAGGTATATTGCAAATATTAGATTTAGAATAAGATCAAAATTCGGTTTTGGTTATAAAAAAATAAATTTTGCATTATATCGGTTTTTTTACCGCATCATCTTAAGGTTATATCTGAATTACTGAAATTCACTTGACTGTGACCTACATGAGACTATTTTAACAAATATTTTAGAACACAATTATTTTATTAGATAACTAGAAAAATAGAGTCAATATAGTAAATGCCCCAAATACAATATAAAGGTGTAATAAAATAAATATCATTTCTTAAAAATAAATAGACATTTTTTTCTTAACTCTCGATATCATATTTAAATTAATTATGTAAAGCATTCACGAAAAAAATTACGAAATTAAATATATGGTGAATTTGAAAAAAAAAAAAAGATAATTAGACGGGGAGAACAGCTGATTCATGAAGGTGCATTTTTATCAAAAAATAATAATAAAATGAAGGTGTCAAAATTTTCGGGCCGGACCGGGCCGTCGTGGCCCGAGGAGCTGTCAGATAAAGCGTGGCCAGCTCAGCCTGTGCAGAAAATAGCGGGCTCCTACAGATATCCACGTCAGCATCCGGAAAATATCCGCGGGATGAATCAATAGGATGCTTTGGAATCTGAATAGAATGATCGGCTGGATACTCTTGGGTAGGATAGGACGAGATCTCGCCCGTTCATTTGAGTTCGCGCGGATCTCAAGGCACCGAGGCGGGCGGCATCTTGGTTTTGGTTAGAGACGATTAAACTATGTTATCAATTATGGCCGACTAAGCATCTCAATATCATGCTTAGTGATAAAATTATTTTGATTAAGGATCGTGTTGCGTCAGATCTGACTAGTCGTCCTCTACTTCTTGGGGTTTTTGCAGATAGCGCCCTGAATGTTTTGGAATATGCTTGTTTACTGCTCAAATCTTTATGATTGCATCTTCCCCCAAATATTTGTAATATTTGCTAAAAAGCCCTCGCGGCCCAAAATTTTATCTTGCCGTCGCAAAGTAGCCCTCGTGAAATCTTATCAGTCGCACCAAACTTTATGGTCCCATTGTCAATCTCTGAGCAACACAATATTTATTCTAGGATTTCCTACTTATAAACTAAAATTTTAAATTTTGATTTCAAAATTGATTTAAACATCCATCGAATCATATATTTTAATTATTTTTTTATAATTTCGGATATTTCAAATTCGATGTTAACAAAAAATGACAAATAATATTTGCATTAGCTATACAATATATGAATTGATTTTGAGTTGAAATTAAAATTTGTCTCGCGGTAGCAACAAGCTCTTTTAGAAACTCATCGGTCAATCAAACTCACTCTTTTCATTATCTTGGTAATTTCTTCTTTTATATTGATCATAATTTTTTATTATCTTAATTTTCACAATGATTCTGGTCGCGGTCCTTACCAAAATTATTTTATTCTTAATATCTAGTTGTACAAAATTATGTTTAAAAATGAAGCCAACTCTAATTATGGTCAATTTTGGTTTCATTCGTGATAAAGAAATCGTTAATGACTTAAAACACATACTAACAAAAGTATCGCTGTCTAAAACGAGTCCTAATGGAGCTCGAGTTCATTTATTTATTGCTAAACTTAGTTGGCTCATCTGAGTAATCTCTGGCTTTCTCTGTTGTTTCTCTTTTCTATGAGATAAACATTATTTTGTGATTCCATGAGCCAAAGAGTGAGTCTGATCCAGATCAGAATGGCATCTGTCACCCTGCGGCTTTACGTTCGTTTAGAAAATATTAACTCGAATACCCCCGAAACCTCTGAAATTTAAGTTATGCCCTCCAAAAAAACAGCTAATGCTGTTCATAGATGGTTTAGGTTTGTTCCAAGGAAACCTTTTCTTGTCCCCCACCAAAAGAGTTCTTTGCATATAAAAACCCCATGCTTTGATAGTATCCGTGATGTGTCCAAGCAGTAGATTAATCGACCACCTCTCTTGTGGCATCTCAAGGATTACAACTCTCCATGGAATCTCTCCAATCTCGGCCCATGTCCTGTCGGATGCTTCACTGGCATTCAACGTCACCGCAAGCAAGCATACAGCCCATGGCATCGTTATCCCGGAGTTAGTTCGTGTATATTCCCCTGATTTCTGCTGCTTCACCAAACCCAAGAGCGGAGTAGGAAGATTTCTCGGGATGTCTTGTGTCCATGAATTTACTTTGGTTCATTGTTGGGACAGCACCTAAAATCGCAGATTTTATTGATTCCGCATGTGACATAGCTCCTAGAGATACTGTTCTCGTTTCTCTTCATATCCATCGGCGGCAGGCTCACCGCCGTCGTCCTCAACATCCGCGGAATAATTCTAAGAGGTAAATGAAAGAAGAAGGAGATGAGGATTACAGATGCAGATGGGAAGACAGGGAGGCTGCATTCTGTGCGCTTACGAGCATCGTCTCGGATGAGGTTACAATCAATGCTTCGCAGGTATTGTTGCATAATGACTTGCTATTTTTCAGATATCTCTGAGTGATTTTGTGCTTCTCAAGTGCATGCTCATCTCATAAAATATGAAGATTCCAAACTCTCAATTGGAAGATCGACGCATATTGAAAACGTTTTACTTCTTCATAAGCGTTCTCCACTTAAAAATACCGGGATATTTGCAAAAACCGGGAAAAAAAAATTAGAGAAATTTTTTTATATATCCCACAAAATAGTGATATTTTTATTATATTTCTGTACTACTGAAAAGCGGTTAACAATCGTTAACAGTTGTTTGGATTAATTACTTTTTTGAATTAAAGGTTAACCCATTTTGTAGAATGACAAAAATATTCGCGCCTCACATTTACTCAACCTACACGGTTTAGAAAATTCTTGAAAATTCAGTAAATCGCAAAAAATTTTGAGAAGTATAAAAAACGTAGAAAATCCTGAAATTTTAGAAAATAGTAAAAAAAAATTTCTGAAAGTACAAAAAATCATAAAACATTCCTCTGGAAGTACATAATATATTTTAGGGTAATTTTCCTAAAATACATGGTATTTTTTGTAATTTTTTATACTTTCAGCAGATTTTCTATTATTTTTTATATTTTTAGGAGTTTCTATTATTTTGTACTTTCAACGATTTTTTTGTAATTTTTATACTTTTAGAAGATTTTATGTGATTTTATAAATTTTTAATAATTAGGATTTTCTATACTTTTAGAAGATTTTTTGCGATTTTTTATTTTTTAGTAGATTTTGGCAATTTTCTAAGCTTTTAAGAAATTTTTTATAAGTTTTTGTACTTTAAGAGAATTTTTTGTGATTTTTTGAACTTTTACAAAGTTTGTGATTTCCTGAAATTTAACAGGATTTTTTGTATAAATTAATTTTACAAGGTTAAAAAAAGAAAATAATATTAATTATACTCTCTTTGGCTTATTTTTAACCATCAAAATTGACACCCATTAATTAAAAAAACATTTAAAAAATCAATAGAATATTATAACTTTTATAAGAGTATAAAAAAAAGAGCCACTATTTGGTAGAAACATTAAAAAAATTTCGAAAAAAATTATACATGCAATATCATGATATTTCAGAAATTCTCCTTATAAAAACTCAGATTTTCACTACTACCATCCAAATATTCAAAAAAAAAATCTCAAAAATCATTCAGGAGCAGCTCCACGCCCTCGGCGCCTCCCTCACCGACGTCTCTCGCCAGCTCGCTCAAGCGCAGCAGGACAAGGTTACCTCCAAACCCTAAAGCTGCAAGCCTTTTACGTGATCTTGAAGACACGTTTTGATTCCTTGGTGCAGGAGAATCTGTTGAGTGAGAATGCGTCGCTTGCGAATACCGTCGAGAAGCTCAATCCGGATCTGTCCACGGTGCGAGTTTTCTCTTTTCGTTTTCGATTTGTCGATTGTGGATTTGAGTTTGATGTGTTGTTTCATGGCATTGAAAAGATGATACTTATCGCATGTTTTGAGTATTCTTTCCCATATATTTGGATTACGAAACACAATTCGAGCTTGGGAGGAAGCAGCAACGGAGGGGGTTTTGAGCTTTATAAGATGTGGTATCAGGAGCGCAATAGCTAGATTGAATTACTGTTTCTTAAATGAAAAATGCGAAGCTTTTTGTTATTCTCTTGACATGAATATGCAGAAGAGAAGGGGAAAAGTATGAAATTGTTTTCCTGCATTCAAAATTGATCTTTCTTGTTGGAATTGTGCAGCTAGAGATGTTCAGAAAAACCCTCATGCAGTCACTTCAGGAGGAGAATGAAGATTCGGTGAGTTAACTTGTGAAATGGATCAGGTCATTTTTGTTGTTCTGTACGTGTATCTATATTTCAATGTTTCTTTTTTAGTCTAGTTGGTGATTAAGTTAACAGTGCCATTTTAGCAGGGCGGAGGTACTAGGCGAGCTCCACAGGAGGTAGTGGATGCTGCTAGTCACTCAACAGGATCAGTTAAAGGTGGTATATTAAGTCATTTCATTTACATTTATACATGTACTCTTGAAGTATACTTTTTTGGAATCCAAATCAGAAGAGGATGCTGCTCTGCCTGCTTCAAAATTGCCTTCAATAAAGACTCAGGTTTCAGAATCAGGGAGTTCAATTTCAGAGGACAATGGTGAGCTTTCTAACCTAGGATGCCTAAAGTAGACCTCAAACCATATGTGCATTGCATTAGAATCTGGCATTGCGATATTTCTCACAGGTTCTTTCTGTGCAGTTATACCACGAAGCTTTTCGGTAGCATCCATAAATCTTACACCTCCTCATTCTCCTCCAAGGCTTCCTACATCAAAATCACCTACAAGATTATCTAACCCAGTGTCTCCTCGACGGCATTCAATTTCTTTTTCAAGTGCCAAGAACATGTTTGATGAAAGGTCATCCATTTATTCTTCTATGCCATCAAATGCTCAAAGCTCACTGAGCTGTCCTTTTGACACGGAGCCCTCAACAGGTTAGTGTTTCAATCAACAGATAATAATACAACAAATGTGATCGTTTCTGTTTCATGCTGTATGGTGCACATTAATCAATGACTACTGAGACTGCTTCATTCTGCTTTAGTAGGTTTAGTCTAAAACTGAATCATAGTTTGTTTCTGGTAATTTAGATGTTATTTACTGGCAGGCTAATGTTATTTACTGGCAGGCTAACTTTCCTGGAAATTCTGGTATTCATGTCAACTCTTCTGTTTTACCTCTACTGCAAAAATTGACACATGGATATCAACAAATTTAGCATCTCCATCTGCCAAACTATTTTTTCTTGTGAGCATGAGGTTTTTCTAACCTTACTTTTATGTCATGGTGTACTTATAGGTGGTAGTTCCTAAAAATTTTGCTATTTACTTTGAAGTCTATCGTGATGCTTGACATAAACATGGTAATATATGACCAAATCCGTTAATTTGATTCAAATTTGACCTAAATTAGACAGGATTGAGTTTGTTATGATCATAATTAGGTCAATCCGTGTAGCTCATTTATGACATAATTAATCCATTTATTTGTTGGATCATAAATGAGTTGAATCAACCCATTTACCAATTAAACCAATTAAAATTATTTAAAATTTTATTTTATAATTTTTTAAGTAATATTTTAAAAAAAATTTATAAATTAAGTATTTTTATTATTATAATTAATTTTTAATAATATTTTATTTTAATTATTTAAAATATGTTAAAATTATCAATGTCATTTAAATATGTCGAACCAACTTAAGGCAATTTGAGTCAATTCAAATAGATTTGAACCAACCGGATCAATTTAAGTTAGATCAAATTATTACTTATTTAATTAAATAAATCAATTCGAATTAAATCAGAAGATTATGATTCGAATTCAACCCGTGTAATAAATAAGTCAATTCGGGTCAAATCAAATTACCTATTTAAAAATCTGGTCGAATTCAAATTTAAAAAATTAATTTATTTAATAAACATGCCAAATTCAAATTGATTCGTTCAGTGTAATATTATAAGTTTGAACTGCTCCAAACTTGACCTGTGAATTCGAATGGTCAGGTCTGGCTCGACAGGCTCCAATCCCGCTGAAGGAATAGGTTTTCTTTCATGCACTTGTTAAGCCTTTATAATGCTGAAAATGAATCTTAGTGGTTGTTTTTCATCAAATGGATCTATTAAAACGAGACATTAGATATATGTATGAAGCTTTCTGATTGTTTTAAGTATATGCCGATTTAGAACCTGTAAGTTAGTCATCCTTGGTTCGAAGGATGAGCACAGCATGCATTTTGCGGCTCACTTATGGAAAGAGAAGTGCAATAACTGACAGAAATGACTTTATATGCATGCCAGAAATGAACCAACCATTCAGGACACTTATGTTCCCATTGGCTCCTTAAATTTACAGTCTTTTGCTTGTTTCGCATTTTTTTTCACAGTACTTTTTGTTTTCTCTTTGCTCTAGAATTCATATGACATGTAGTTGAACATATATAGCATATTGACTAATGCCCATAATTTCTGTAATAATAATGAGAGGCGATCATGCTACGTCGTGTGTATGCTGTACTGACCACATTCTTTGTCATAAATATCTGAACATCTGCCTTCAGTAGTTCTATCTACTTTTACTGTGTCAGGACGAACTCGAGTAGATGGAAAAGACTTCTTTCGCCAAGTCCGGTACTTACCTAGTGCCTTACTGCAAACTACAACATTCTTCAAACCTCACATCAAAAGAACATTGTCCAATTTTTTTAATAGCATTGATCTCTTCATAATACATGTTATAATTGTTTTATCTGGTCTGTTTACTGACACAAGCTACTGAACTATAGAGCCGAGAGGAATCGATCATTTTGTCAAATCAGCAGCTATTCACTTGCTCTTCCTTCTGTTTCATAGGAGCCGTTTCTCTTACGAGCAATTTAGCGTGTTTCTAGCGAATGTCAAATAATTGAATGCCCACAAACAAACGCGAGAGGTAGGACCTGTTACTTATCTCACAAGCTTTCTCAGAGTTTCAATCTTTGTTCTCATTTAAGCATATGCTTCTTCTGTTCATATCCGCAGGAAACACTTTGAAAAGCCGACGAGATCTTCGGCTCTGACAACAAGGATCTCTATGCCATATTTGAGGGCCTCATCACCCGGAATCTGCACTGATTTGATCTCTTGAAATTGAATGTAGCCCACTGTTTCCGTTTTGTTGTTTCCTTTGATTTCTCTTTGTTTTAGAAAATTATGTAAATGTCATGTTGTCTACGTTTACTTTTTTTGTAATCATGTTGCCTATGTATTTGTAATCACATATTAATAGTAAATTAGCCAATGCAATGGGTTTTTGTTCTAGTTCTGAGTGTAATATCGAAGAACACAAGTTATTGCTGTTATTATATTAGTTTTAGCGACCACTTGCTGTTCAACTAATTTGAATCGGTTCAGCTTTGCAAATTCTTCGCGGGAAGAAATTTTTGATGAATTATTCAATGAAAATGAATTACAAGGGAATAATTCCCAAATATAATGAACTACGTAAGGAGGACGGGCTACCATTAACAGATAAACATAAACCCTGCGATTACAGAAAGCAGAAATTTTCAGGGATCTCCAATAGTCATAAACTTGATTTATTGGGAAAAAAATATTCTTGCGAGAATCAATTGAAATCGAAGCTCTTATTGCAAGAATTTTACACCATTTCAAAAACTTACATATGATTAATGAGAAAATAGGAAAATGAGTAAGCAATATGTTCCAGTGCATAAGATAGAACGGTTTTTCAAAGTTCCATTCGTCCCAACTACCAAGAATCTTTCACAATTACTCGTGTCGACAAGAGGTAGGTCCACAAATTAGATTCATCTTTTTGAATACATCTTTTTATCTCGTTGTAAAGAATGGATGGTCTCCAATGTCTTCTACCACCGCCCATTAACCAACGAAGGTATCTCAAGCATCTGCAATCCAAACAAAAAACAAACAAACTTGACCTGTCTCATAATTATAGAACTAACAGAATATTGGAAAGCATAGAGATCTTAATCTTTGCCTACTGGAAACAAATAGCAGCTGATATGGGTTCCCTAAAGCTCAACTATAGCTGAAGGCTTAAACTTATATTTATAAATTACGTAGCATCAATAGAAGAGCAAGAAGCAAGAACTAAATCTGTTTCATGGCAACATAGGATCAAGAGGGCTGCATACTTGCTCATTACTGAAGCAATGATCCCCACAAAGTTATGACCAAAATTGTTCATTTTATCTAAGGGCAAACTTCAGAAATCAAATAATATAAACTTGACTAAACCCCGGTTCAAGCTTCCTATAGTTAACCTTCATTTGACAATAGTCTCAACACTTCAAAGGATTATCTATTCAGTGCATCAAAATCATGATTTGAACAAAGAACAGCAACGCAGAAATCATAATGAGAAAGTGCTAGTTAGGTTAATTGCGATGGTTGCCTTTTGCTGCTCACTTTCCAAATGGGTCCTATAGCATTTGGGATGTCATTTGCCAATTAAAATGCATCTCTAGTTAAAACTACCATCAAATTACTAAACCCAAAATATATAGTAATATAAGAATTTAAAATTTAAGACTAAGAAATATCAGAATAGTTGGGAATCCTTTGCTGAAATTGGAGTCAGAGAATTTAAAAACTAATATAAAATGCAGTGTCAGACAAAAATGAACTCGAGGAACCTACACTCAAAAAAGGAATCACAAGAGACACAACTGACTCAGGAGTTATTCTGATAAATAAGATAAGGATGGTATATATCTAATGTGAGCACATCACCATGTGTTTCCCAAATTTTTGATGATTCTATACTTTAAGTGATGGAGCATACAAATTGTTTAGTCTAATTAGATTTTAAAAGAATCACGTCAGCACAATTTGTTGAAGAATACTGTACTATATGGACTGGTTTTCGATATCATCTTTCGGCTCATATAGTTAATTAGGAGTATTATTTTGATATTTAACTATTGCACCAAAGAAATATGACATTGTATTACAATTTGGAGCTATTAGATCATTTGACCTTCATCCTCATGAAACAAATTGTCCTATACAAATCCACAGGGTGATTGTCATTATCCTTTTCTTCAGGCACGAGGCTCTTACTATGAATCTACCACCTCAACCACAATAAGCAATTACCTACGAGCAACATGCCAAACAAAGACATTAATGACCTTCCATTAAAAATGGGAGAAACAGAATAAAACAACTTTAAACATCCAGATAAACTGGTTTAACAGATTTATTCATGTAAGAAATTCCGTAAAAAATAACAAAACGCACAAGCACACAAAGGAGCAACATAAATCTGAAAACAACTTAAATTAATTGCTCTTACATAAATAAATGGGGAAAAAAACTTAAAGCATCATATATGGTCATAACTGGCAAGTAGCCAAAAACATACTTCAGCTTTATTTGGAGGAAATATATTGAGCCTGCAAAGCCTTTGAGGATACTTCAATAGAGCCTCATGATTTTCTTTTGCACTATGAATAGGACGTGAAACCATTTAATGCTAAAAAAAATGCACGGTTAAATAAATATTTTAAATTGGATTTGAATAGAATGTGAAAATAATCGGGCAAACTGTAAGCTTTCTTTGGAGGAATCATCTTAATATAACACACATTATGGCCCTTAACATTGCAAATAGTTTCACATGGAGCAAGGTGAGAAAGGACCACAAAGATTACACCAGTCAAGGTTGAATAAGATGAGCAAAGACATACCACCGTAGCTTTTAAGTCTTGAGCGGCAATCTCAGATTAAACTTTGTTTTCGCCTTATTTTCGACATTTGCGACGCAAATCAGCTTCTAGAATCGAGGCCAACTTATGAAACAAGCCTAAACCAAGACGCTCCAGACAAAAGATACAAGTTCAACCTCCGACTTGTTCTGCAACAAGTTTCTAGGAGATTGCGATCAGTCCATCTCCCAGTCAAGCACCGGTGCTCACAGTCGCATAAGCCTCCTACTCCCAGTGTAGCTCTCACAACTAGTATTTCTATGAAATACAAGCGACCGTGAAGGAGGACACAGCGCTGGTCCTTCCAGCCCAGCATCTCCGATGCAAATTCTTCAGCGCGCTTCGCTTTTGAAATGGAGGGCATTGATGGCTTCTTCTTTCTGCCTGCCGGCGGCGGCGGGGCTCGCCACGGGGAGCTTGGCGAGGGTTGTGACCTGTGACGGCGGCCCTAAGGAGAGGAGGGCAAAGACTGAGGGAACATCTTTGTGTCGCTGGGCTGGTCGCCGCCCCAACGAACGGCCAAAATGGAGGGCCCCCTTTGTCCTTTGAATTCCTCCCGCCTCTCTCCATTTGATTGTGAAAAAAATGGAATTTCATTTTTCTAATATTTAGTGTTTACTTAGCCAAAAATAAATTCTCTTTTTACAGGCATTATTTGATTGATAAAAAAAAATAAAAAAATGATTGTGAGTGAGATCAATCCCACCTATTTTTAGTGTTTATTAATTTACAAGTGATTTTTTGAAAATCAGTCTATTTTCAATCACTTTTGATTTGAAAATAAAAAATAACAAAATGTTACTTTCATATTTTTTTTATTTAAACTAGTCTTTGAAATAAATTTAATGATATTTTAAATTATAATAATATAAATAATCTTACCTGAAAATAATATAGTTTTTTTAAAAAATTAATTTGAAAAAAATAAATAAATAATATTTTGTATATTAATAATTATACCTCCGAAATATACTTCAATCCAACCAAACATTAAAAATGGATCACTTTCAACCACTTCTAAAAATAAATTAAAAATATAAAAAAATAACTTCTTTCCATTTTGATTCATTTCGAAACAACCAAATAGTCTATAAATGGAAGAGAAGGCATTTGATGAATGGAATTAGAATTAAAAAAATTGTTTGGTGATTTGCTATATCATATGTAATAATCCCATTTTTTTAGTATGATCTTTAAAATTTTACTTCTAACTGATTTACTACAATTAAAAATTTTATAGTAAAATATTTTAATTATTAAAAATAAGCACTATTATATTTATAGTAAATTATTTGTGTTGACGTAAAATTTTTTATTATAATATAGAGAAAAGATTTTTTGTCGCGCTGTTTGGATTCGTAGCGGAAAGTTCATGAATAACTTTGTTCTCAAACAACATAAGAAACTAGAAGTAATACAAGATAAAAGAAAATAATAAAATAAGGCAATGAGAGACCCATTATCAAAAGATAAGGCTTTTATAAGAGTCTATAAGAAATACTTTACTCTTTCTTACTCAACTAAACTCTTTCTCCAAGTCTCGGCAACGCCTCCACCTTTAGAGAGAATCTCCAAGAGAACACTACGAGGAACTAGCATGAGAGACCACCGAGAAGCACTAAAAAGATCCACACACGAGAGCTAACACACTTTCTTTTTCTCTTCTCTCTATTCTCTCTATTTCTCTCTAATTCAACATCAATACTATATCACACCTAAGTTTTATGTATTATAGTATATTTATAGACTCTTATTGAGTTTGAGTTTTACTCTAATTACAACTCATAATATTACAAATCAATCATAAATCTAAATCCAACTTTGGATTCCTATTTTAACTCAAACTCTAATTCGAGTTCCAGACACCTAAAACTCAACATCGTGCATCATTCATAATTATCAAATTTATTTATATTTATCATAATAATATTAATAAGCTCATATATAATAACGATAATATAATTTATTTAAAAAATTTAGTAAAAATTTAGATAAATAACATTTTACATATTGATAATTATATTTTTGAGATATATTTTCATTCAATCAAATATTAGAAGTGAATCACTTTAATCACTTTTAAAAATAAGTCAAAAATATAAAGAAATAACTTTCATACTTCCATCCAATTTTAAATAATCAAAAATATCGATAAGCGAAGCGATTAGAAGTGTCACAAATCCTCCAAATTATTATAGTGCACTGAAAAAAAAGAGAAAATCTAACAACAATTGTTATGAAAAAAATCTGATAGCAACATGGCGAGAAGATTATAAAATCCGACAGCAATTATTGAGAAAAAAAAAATCCTAAAATGAAGGGTAGTAGCAACTGATGAGAGAAAAAGAACTCAAAAACTCTAGGGGTTTGTATAGTTATATAAATTTTTTTTATTTTTCATCTCTAATTTTTATCTCTGATTCTATATTTTTATTTTTATGAAAAAACCTTGAAAACGACAGAGAATATGTTCATTTGAGTAAAATATAAAACTAATTTTTAATAAAACTTATGAATCTTATTTGTAAATTTTTCTTCAAAATCTCTTTCTTTATCCCAATTGATGAAAGTAGATAACAAATAAGAAATACAAGCTTCTGTAAGAGAATGCCAGAAAAAGAGAAAGATGGTTGTGGATCTTACACAACGACAGAAAAAAAATACCCGAAGTAAAAGAAAGACATATAGTTGGAGAAAAGAAAAAAAGAAATCGAATGTGAATAAAAGTGTAATAGTAGAATTTGAAAGGCGAAAAAAATGAGAAACATGAGATAAAATATGAAAAAAAAACTTCAGAAAATAATTTAAAAATATTTTACAAAATCTAATACAATTTTAAAAATTAAAAAGTGATTTTTAATTGTTCAAATTAAAAAAAACTCAAATTTTTTTGTCTCTGTAAAAATATTTTTTAAAAAATTAAACTAATTTTCTGTAGTTAAATATGACCTAGATTTTTAAGGATATTGCAAAAGACAATTGAAACCGTCCGAGTGAGCTGGCTCAAAAACGAAGCCAAGCAAAAAGGAGTGGGCTTCCCCGAGGGCTGGTGGAAGAATACCAAGATCTGGGCCCGGCCCTTTCGACCGTTTTCCTTATCGAACGGCCGGCTCGAACTTAACACCATGTTACCAACCAAAATCGAACTCCCCTTTCAGAATTCCGGTTCGAAGTTAACACCAACCGAAAATCGAACTCTCCTTTCAGAATTACAGTTCGAATTTAACACCGAGTCACCAACCGAAATCGAACTCCCCTTTCATTCCGGTTCGAACCGAAGTCCAACATTCAGTTTGAATTTCCTTTAGACGCGCGGGTATCGAACTATATTCAGCTTCTTACAAAGCTCTATAAATCTTTCGCAACCCGACTCTCCAGGTTCTTATCTTCTTCTTCACTGTGCTGCCGCTGTTCCATCTCTGCTCCTCTTCTGCTCCTCCAAAAAATCAAGATGGTTAGCACTGACGCAGCCCGCAACATCGTCGGCATCATCGGCAACGTCCTCACCTTCGGCCTCTTCCTCTCGCCGGTGTACGTGATCTCCGCCGCCCGCCTGCCCGCCGATATCTTTGGTTTTTTGTTTTCTTTCTGTTGTTTGTAATGCGGCCAATTAATGGTGGTTTCTTCAGGCCGACGTTGGTCAAGATATGGAAGAGGAAGGGGGTGGGGGACTTCTCGCCGATGCCGTACCTGGCCACGTTCCTCAACTGCTTGCTGTGGGTGTTCTACGGCCTGCCGGTGGTGCACCCCAACAGCCTCCTCATTGTCACCATCAACGGCATCGGCCTCGTCCTTGAGGCCGCCTACATCATCATGTTCTTCATCTACGGCACCTTAAGCCTCCGCGTCCGTTTTATATGACGATCTCCTTTTTTTCCTTCGTTTCTGTCTCCTTTTTTCTTTTGGTTTTTTGAGATGGTGTTTAGGGTTTTGTGGAATCTGGTGGTGGCAGATGAAGATGCTGAAGATCTTGGCGGCGGAGGTGGTGGTCTTCGTGGCGGTGGTTTTGAGCGTGCTTTTGGCGGCGCACACGCACGACCTGCGAATCAAGATCGTCGGATCGCTCTGCGTCATCTTCGGTACCATCATGTACGGCTCGCCGCTTTCCATCATGGTAGATTTTCTCCCCTTTTTTTGGTTTTATTTTGCTCAGTCCAATTCAATTTTTTCCATGTTTTTCAATGAGATTCGGTTTTCTTTTTTTTACCAAATAGCGATTAATGAATCAGTATTGGAATTGAGATCTTTTTGTATTCGTTGGGGAACTTATTTTGTATAAGTAACGTACTGTGTGCATGCGAAATTGATGATTTGGAATATTTTTGCTTCCTTTAAACCTCTCATTAAACCCATGATCATGTACAGATAATATGCAGAATCCTTTCTATTTTTTTTCTTGCACTGCAAGCCTTTTTCATATATATAGCAAATTGTTAGTTAAGGAAGTTCTAAAATTGATAAATACTTCATTAACATTATAATCATGTATATATTACATTGATCGAAAAGCTATGAAATCAACCCCAAAAGCAGTTTCTTTCCTTCTATTTTTTTCATGAAACCCTAATCTTCTACCGCTTGTTCACCACAATCGTCATATCTTCAGAAATCTCTCTTTGAACAATATTATTTTGACTGCATCGCAGCTAAATCATATTATATTATGTCCCGTAACATTACTGATATGCTCTTTTTGTACAATATAGGGACTAGTGATCAAGACTAAGAGTGTGAAGTACATGCCCTTCTACCTCTCGCTCGCCGGCTGCCTCAACGGTGCGGACTGGGCCGCTTACGGGTTCATCCACTTTGACATCTTTGTCGTCGTAAGTTCTCCTCTTTCTCCTGCCTTGGCTTCTCAAAACATACTCAATGATTGCATGATTGTGTTCATTATCGTATTATTGTCTCCCTGTTCTGTCAGCTTCCAAATGGAATAGGAGCACTGCTAGGTCTTGCTCAACTGGTACTCTACGCCTGCTACTACAAATCCACACCCAAGGACGACGACGAGCCGAGGGCCGAGGTCCAGCTGCCGACCGTTGCTCCTCTCAGCAAGGACGGCAACATCGCCATGCCAAACGATCCATAGTCTCCTGTGTTTAATAACAGTTTAAAATTGTTAGTTTTGGTTTAATTTCAACTAGTATGGTCCATATGTCTTGTATATGCTATATTATAGTATAAATTATTTTACTATTTAGAGAATTTTAATCTATAATTTTTTAATCATATTTATGTTATATATATCCATATAAATTATCGTAAAATATTATTATATGTCGTAATAAAAGGTTATTTTGATTATAGTGCAGCTAAATCATATTATATTAGGTTCAGTAACATTACTGATATGTTATAATGTTAGGTGTGATGAATTAATCCCGCATCGGATATTGGATAGATAGAGTCTAAAATATATAATAAAAAAGGGTCATATCTTATGAGCTTAAGTTATTGGGATGATTTGATATCCGGCCTACCTTAGCATCGCCACCTTCGCGCTGCCATGGCGAAACCTTAGCACCGCCACCTCTATGCCTGCTTGTGCCGCCCGTGCAACCTACTCCACCTGAGCTCCATCCGGGCTCCGAACCACTGCATGGGCTAGTGAAATTTGAAGAAGTAGGGGGCACAGGTGTGAGGAAGAAAGACAAAAGAAATTGAGAAATAATAATAATAATAATAATAATAATAATAATAATAATAATAATAATAATAATGTGTGAGGAAGAAAGACAAAAGAAATTGAGAAATAATAATAATAATAATAATAAAAGTAGCTGTGAAAAAAAAGGGATTGTCTTCAAAAACGGCGATCTCCCAATAATGCTATGGTAACCCGCGATCTTTAAAAGATTTAGGCCAGCTGAATTCTTATCACTCAGGCTAGCCTTCGAGTTCGTTGAATTCAGCTCAGTTTTTGAGTCTATCAGACTTAGGCCAGCTTTCGGGCTCACCAAACTCATATTAGTCTTTGGATTTGCTAAAATTATAGGCCAATTTTCGGGTCCACCAAATTTAGGCCAGTCGAACTTAGGCTAACTTTTGGGCTCATTGAACTCAGGTCAGCTTTTGGATCCTAAACTCAGGCTAGCCTTCGAGCCTGTGGAACCCAAACCAGCCTTTAGGCCTACCAAACTCAGACCAACCTTCGGGTTCGTCGAACTCAGGCCAGTCTTCGGGTCCGTCAAACTTATGCTAGCCTTCGGACCCACCGAGCCTAAGCCAATCTTCGAGTCTGTTAAACCTAGGCCAGCCTTTGCGCCTGCTGAAATTATAGGGCAACATTCGGGTCTACCAAACTCAGGCTGGCCTTCGGGTCCGTCGAAATTATAGGTTAGCATTTAGACCTGCCAACATTAAACTAGCTTTTGAGCTCGTGAATTAAGCTAGTCCACAAGCTCGCATATCCAAAACAGCCCATAGGCTCACCAAACTATTATGACAATTAAGAACTCTAAAATCAAATTGATTAATACAAAATAATTCAATCACTTTGAGCTCAAAACCAAATCGACTTAGATAAATTACTAAGTAAATCTAAATTGATCAAATAAATAGACTAGAACTCAAATTAGACTGGATCTAAAATCCAAAATAAGACTCAATCCTAATTAGATTCGAGATGAGTTAATTCAAGATCAAGTTGAGTTCAAATCAAATTCAATTTGGTCGAATTAAGCTTTAAACAAAAATCCTAATTGGATTAAATTAAGTTCAAACTAAAGGATTAAACTCAAAGTTAAACAAGAATCAGACCAAGTCTGGGCTAAAGCTAAGTTGAACTAAATTGACTTGAACTTGACAAGGGTCGAACACAAGGTCGAACTCGACTTGAATTAAATAAAACTAGATTCAAACTAAAATCAAGTGCTAAACATTGAACTATATTAAATTAGATATGAATGAAAATTAACACTGCTCCAACTAGAGTCAATGATTAATATTTAGCAAATATTCTTCTAAAAATTAATGTCAAGCTTGGTGAATCAAACATTCACTATCAATACTAATGGTAACTTTGGAATAGATGTTTCATATGATTCCCCTAGACATGCTATAAAGTATCAGTATGAACCCAATCATCAAAGGTTCTGAGAATAGAAAATTGGAATATATTACTATCTTCCAAAAAGGAGTTAGTGAATCATAATTCAATCAAGTTTAAACATTGAGTTGAATTAATTCAAACCCAAATTGAAATTGAGTATTGAACTAATTTCAAATCGAACTCAAACCCGAATCATATTAGTTCCAACAGAACTAAATAGAGTTAAATTGCATCCTACTAGGTATGTTAAAACTTCGACAATACTCCAAGGTCGCGAACAATGGGTGATGTTACCATCCTGACATAAACCAAAATTAGTTCGAGTGAATCTAAACTAGGTTAAACTGAGTCCTGCTAAATGTACTACAAAAGCCTTTGATAATACTCTGAATCTATACCTAATTTTATAAGCCATTGGTAACGTTACCCCAAAAGTAGTTGACGACACACCCACAGAAATAGTTGACAACACACTTCTTAAGCTAGTCAACCCCAGAAGTAGTTGACGACACACCCCTCAAGTTAGTCAACTCCAGAAATAGTTGATGATGTACCTTTTAAGCTAGTCAATTATAGAAGCAATTGATGACACATCCTTCAAGATAGTCAATCCAAAAGTAGTTAACGACATGTACTTCAAGCTAATTAATCTCAAAAGCAGTTGACGATACAACCTTCAAGGTAGTCAACTTCAGATGTAATTAATGACGTATCCTTCAAACTAGTCAACCCTAAAAATAATTGATGATGCATGTTTTAAGCTAGTCAACTATAGAATCAATTGATGATGTACACTTTGAGTTAGTCAATCCTAGAAGTAGTTGATGACATGCCTTCAAATCCCAATAGTATTTATTGATATAAGTCAAGGCAGTCAGCCTTACCTATCGACATGTTATTAAATTTTGCCAAAGACCGAGTCAAGACCCATCCGAGTCGAATGTCACATGGTCCAGCACGTAGGGGCAAGACAGCGGTACATACCAAAGCCCTTTATCATTTACTATCTTTTTTTTATTTTTATTATCCTCTTGCATTCCATAATTTTATTATGAAAATTCATTATAAAGTGAGGACATGCTCTTAAATCATGTACCATTTCTCAAATCAATCAATATCACGCTTTCATCTTTTTTCTTTTTTGGGTCTCTATTTTATTAGTTAGGTTTTTTATTTTTAGAGATTTTTGATAATTATCGGAGTAATTAATAATAGGACTTACACCTATTAAAAGTCAATATTCCCACAATACATGATAACACACTTCAAATTAAATAAATTTTGATTTATGATTTGAAGTTGCTCTCCGAATCTCCGCTATTTCGAACCATTGAAAACTATCTCACAAATTTTGATACGCCCAGTGAGACTTAACTTCTCCTCCAAGTATAAAAATCTAGTTAATATAATAGAGATATTGATAAGGTATAATTATAATTAAAACTTGATCAATTATATTCTCTTTTATAGAAGAAAAAAATCAAATGGCATTAATAAAGAGCATCTCCGTCCTAAGGCACACTATTATCTTGGGGGTAGGATTAACTGTGCATTTACCTCAGTCAATGATCACCACAAAAGTAGCTAAAATTTAGGTCAAGTTCAAGACCATCTTTGAGGTTGTCCAGCTCAAAAAGGCCCCTACTACTACACCGATTGGAGTTACTATCATGCAAAATCAACTGGTCTCTCACCTTCCATTAAGGGAAAGGAAGCATAATGTAATAATTCATAATGAGAAAAGTTGTTTAGATAAAGAGCCAGAAGCTATGCCTCAACTAACAAGAATTTTAGTTATGACTAAAGTGAAGCTTAGTCTTTAGTTGCCTTCATCTAACTCCTTATAGAGGGCAATCAAAAGCAAGTCCAGATAAAGGCATCAATGAAGAAGAGCTTGTCCTAGCTATCACAAGTAAAAAAAAAGCTGTTGAAATTTTTAATAGACTTGGAAAACTTGTTGCTCAAAATAAGCTAGTCATTACCATCCTTACCTCCAAACTTTTTGCTCCATTAAGCAATTTAAAAAAGGAGGTACATTCTTACCTTAATACTATGATAAAGGGATGAATCACTAAACTCAACAATAAGAGCCATCATAAAACTGCAACTCAGAATGAGGACTTACAAAAGAAAATCATTCATATTATTAGAGTCATTTCTTATCATGACTATGGGAGGGACCGTGAGCCCCCACCACAATCGGCCAAATCCTAAAAAAGGTTACTTAAGTGAGGCTTATTGATAAAAAAATTCAGGAAGAGAGGGCTCTTATGAACCAATCATTGCTACCATTTCAAAGAGACAGTGTGGTGATCTGCTCCATGAGTAGACTCTTAAATGAGACAACTTAGCTAATAGAATAAGTTAGCTTCAACTCAAAGCCCAAATTGGATCCTTAAGACAAAGATCATCATATTTTAATAGAAACCTTGGTCATAACTAAAAATTTAAATCAAGAAGAGACCATAGAAGCACTGCAAGAACAGTTGAGATAGTAAGGTAAAGAAAAAGATGAACTCAAAAGAAGGTCATAGAGTTAATAAAAATGATATTACAGATGAGTCAAAAGCTGGACAAATTAGAATAATCTTAATAGTCATTCCAAGTAGCAGAGGTGGCAGAAAGTGTAGCTTTTATAGATGAGATTTATGAAAATATAGGTCCTTCGCATGTACCTCCTCCAACAAGGGATATGCAATCCCCGATTTTTAAAGATTTTTGATAATATGAAATTATCAGAATACATACAACAATAGGTACAATGATTAGTAGCTATACATTTAAGGTAATAA
This sequence comes from Trichopus zeylanicus subsp. travancoricus, assembly GCA_005019695.1. Taxonomy (NCBI): domain Eukaryota; kingdom Viridiplantae; phylum Streptophyta; class Magnoliopsida; order Dioscoreales; family Dioscoreaceae; genus Trichopus; species Trichopus zeylanicus. The sequence goes on along the minus strand of RXID01016407.1, from coordinate 320,116 downwards.
AGTGAGACAGGTAGGATAAATGATGTTAACAAACCATACCTTAGCATCATGACCGAGTGTCATATTCTAAAAGCTATGTAACACCTACCTTCAAATAATTTAATGGCGTGAACAACCTTGAACATCACATAGCATACTTTGTGACTCTATGTGAATAGTCTCTTATTATTACTTCATCAATTTTTAACAAGCTTGACAGGAGTAGCATTCGAGTGGTATGTTAATTTGAAATCAAAATTTATATAAACTTGGGTACAAATAAAAGAGATTTTCTTAATCAAATTTGGAGGAGTTAGTGATACAGTGATCATTACAGACCTTGTCTCAGTACTGAAACGCGACAATAAGTCAATTTTGGATTATATCATGGTGGAGAAATTTCAACATTAAGTGTGAGTAACTCATAAGCCAATTTGAGGTGACAAACTTAGTCCTCGGCAATATAAGGGGAGAGTAGATAACACCTTATATAGACAACTCTTCTATCCATATTTTCTAAGACCTCATTATGTAGGTTAAGAAGCTAGAAAGGATTTGCTCACTAACCTTATTCAGTTTATATAATTTCAAACTGAAAAAAGATAATGTAGAGTATGGAGAGTCTTCTAAAAATATGAAGGATGTGTTTACAGTAACTAAGCAAAAAAAAAACCTCCAAACCTTATTATGAACAAAGGTAATCCTTAAAAATCACCAACTACAGAGAAGTAGAATAATTCAATAATCTCCAATAATAGGTCAGAAAGAAATATTCCTTCAACAAAGAAAAAGTAGGTAAAATCTTTCATAATGCCTTGAAGTTAGTCCTCCAATTATCAGAATCCAAGAGGTCTGACAAGACCAACAAAATAAATTACCCAAACTATTATCTTTACCATAGAGTTTTGGAGCATACCATTAAATACTGTTATGTATTCAAAGATTGGGTCAAAAAGCAATACCTAGAGGGCAAACTAACTCTCTCAAAGGTAGTCTTATTGAAAATATCTACTAAACACATGTATCATATTACTATGTTCGAGGACCACAAACTACTTGCTGAGCTTCTCTTTAGGGAAGAAGCACAATGTATCCTCGAACAAGGACACTTATGAAATATCTATATTTCAAAGAGGTTGAAGAGGCTGATGAAGAAAATAACTAGAAACCATGAAAAACCTGGGATGGTGATGAGGAAAGTTTTATCAAAACAAATTGTCTCACTTGCTCAAAGTATCAAGAAAAAAAAGAACAGAAATAAGAAGAAGAAGTTGTTCGGTTGGATAAATACAATGTCAATAAATCAACTATCCAAAAATATAGTGATGCTCGAGAGGAATATGTGCAAGGAGAGAGAAGTCAAGTAATCCTCGAGAAATTCTTCCCCGATAAACTTAGAGTTTTACTAGAAGAACTTGATATAGGAGATAGAGAAAGTGAACTTCCAATGGCGATGTGCTCTACCATATTTATTGTTAGAGGTTTACAACCAAGTTGATCCTCACTCCGTTGCTTCAATAATGACAAAACTCAGGGCATGAGTGAGAAGAAGCAAATAGATTTCCTAAAAATATTATTGATGAAATGATAGATCCTACAGTCTCCCTAAGGACTGCTCTCGAGAGACTATCTTAGAGAGTAGTTTGCTCATGAGTACGACTATACCATACTCAAACTACAACTAGATACCATGAAAAAACTAGCTACAACTAATATAAAGTTCGCCAAGGGGCAAATGCAAATGCTAAATGAGCATATAAAGGCAATGGCTGCCTACATAAAAAGCATGACAAATATGACTAACATGTTCTGTGAAAAAGTCAAGATGATGCTAGCAAAGAAGACAAAGTCATACCAAAGGCCCTACACGGGTGGTGAGAAAATTACTTACCAACCTTCCTTGGAGACAAAACGATCACTCATTCCACTTACTTCAGAGATGGGTCAAGAAAGCTAGATACTATCAAAGAGAATTATTTAAGTCTATGACCTCTTGTCGCATGGCGACTCATACATCCGAGGTAAATACTAATGAGCAACTATCCTAGCCTCTATCAAGCAATCCAACAATAAATGCTTGACCCACAATCCTAGAACTTGTGGAAGGATGTACTTTGCCAACTTTAAAGGAATTATATTTAAAAGTCATGGATGATGAATATGACTCTATGTCTAAGTCAGAATAATTTTATGACCCCTTCAGAAGACCCTACACTTGCAAGCTCTAAAGGGAGAAATAGACATTTTGGGAGAGGATCAAACAAGCTAATGCTAAAACTCATTTTACCCCCACATCAAGTCAATCTAAATATTCACAGGCAAATCAATTTGAATATCCACAATCAAACCAATCTGAATATCCACATAAGAAACACCCTAAATACAAAGTCCTGAAAAAAGTTAGGTCAGTAGATAAATAAAAGGATTTATCTAGAGAGTTTTTGAAGATCTCTCTACAAGGAGTCCTCCAAAAAAAAAGATGGAAAAAGAAACCAACAACAAAAAAAGAAGGGGAAGGTTCTATTATCTTGATTTTCAAGTTACTACCACCATGATTACGTATGATCCTTAAAGACGATGGATCCCTGACACCGCTGTGGCCATTCATGGTCTCTCGAAGATGCTAATCCCTCGACACCGCTGTGGCCACCTACTTTCCCTCAAAGATAATGAATCCTCGTTCCTCAGGCAAGCCTTCAAGTCAACCAAACTTAGGCTAGTCTTTGAGCCCACCAGACTTAGGCTAGCCTTCGAGTTTGTCAAACCCAGCCTAGCCTTTAGGTCTACTAAACTCAAGATAGCTTTCAAGTTTGTCAAAATTATAGACCAGCCTTCAAATCTGTCAAATTTAGGCCCACCGAACTCAGGCAAGCTTTCAAGCTTGGCAAACCTAGGCTAACCTTCGAACTACCAAACTCAGGCTAGCCTTTGGGCCCGTCAAACTTAGACCCACCTTCGGGCCTGCCAAACTTAGGCCAGTCTTGGGCCCGCTAAACGCAAATCAACCTTTGGGTCTACCAAACGCAAACTAACTTTTGGGCCTATTGAACCTAATCTAGCCTTCGGATCCGTCAAACTTAGGCCAGCTTTCAAGTTTGCTAAAATTATATACCAATTTTTGGACCCACCGAACTCAAGCTATCTTTCGGGCCTATTAAAATTATAAGCTAGCCTTCGGGCCCTCCAACATTAAGCTAGCCCTTAGTCCCCCACCTCTAAGCTAGCTTTAGAGCTCGTGAACCAAACTAGTTCTCAAGCTCGCACATGTATGACAATCCATAGGCTCGTCTAAAAATTATTATAACAACTAAGGACCCCCAAATCAAATTGATTAATATAAAGTAATTCAATCATTTTGAGCACAAAACCAAATTGACTTAGATAAATCACTGAGTAAAGCCAAAGGCCTCGTTTGATTGGAGGTCAAGCCTAGGATCATCCCAGACTGACCGGACTGTTGGCTTTATGTGTCTCGAATCCAGATTTTTCGGATAGTCTTAATTATATTAGGAAATTATTTAATGAGCCTAATCCTTATCTAGATTTATCTTCTACTAGAAGTCTTATTTGAGTCAGTCTTCTACTTTGACTCAAACATCATTAGGCCACATCTATAAATACACCATTGATGTAAGGGTTTCAAGAGAGTGAGAGAGATATATATAGATCAATACTTTCAATACGTCTTGTGACAATTAGGCTACTTAGTCTTTTGTGAGAGTTGGTGATATTGGAGTTTCGTCTCCACCGTTGTAATCTTCTCTTCCTCTTCTCATCAATACAATATTCTCTGAGTCGTCTTCCCACATATATCTCTTGTGTGTTATCTTTTTCTCTTTTCTATTTTTCCTCTATATCGTGAATTGAGGTGGACATCAATATTTTCCGCAACAAGTGACATCAGAGCTTGGTTCAACATGTCTACTATAAAGTTTGATATAGAGAAATTCAATGGAAAGCAAGGATTTCCTATTTGGCAAGCAAGAGTTCGTGCAATTCTTACTCAACAAGGGTTGAGACACACATTGGAGGACGTCAAGCCTGAAGATGTCATCGAAAGTGTCTGGGAAAACCATAAGGCTAGCGCACATAACACAATCATCCTCAGTCTTACCGATGAAGTACTCTATCCGTTTTTTGATGAAACATCACCTTCAGAGTTATGGAAAAAGCTGGAGAAACAGTATATGAGTAAGTCTATCTCAAATCGAGTTTATTTAAAGCAGAAGCTCTTAATTTTTTGAATGACAGAAGGTACGAATATAGTTGATCATCTTAATACTTTCAATAAACTTGTCTCTCAATTGTTAAGCATTGATGTTAAAATTAAAGATGAAAATAAGACAATTATTTTATTATCGTCTTTACCTCTTTCTCTTGAGAATCTTAAAACTACTCTCATGTATGGGAAGGATTTGAAATTTGATGATATTTCTGTTGCCCTTCTATCTAATGAATATTTGAAAAAGATTGGAGGGGATGTGTCACACTCAGAAGTATTAATTGTCAGAGGTCGTACCAAAGAAAGATCAAGGACAGGTCATTCTAGATCCAAATCTAAAGAAATAAATTGCAGGTATTGTAAAAAGATGGGACATGCAATTAAAGATTGTTGGAAGCTCAAAGCAAAGAAAGAAAGAGAATCTCAATTTAAAGAGCAAACCAAAGAACAAGTGTCAGTTGTTGAAGGAAGTTTTGATGATAATTTGGGTAACGTTCTCTCTATTAGTTCTAATTTTGATCGTTACCATGATATTTGGATTCTTGATTCTGGTTGTTCTTATCACATGTGTCCTAATAAGGATTGGTTTGAAGACTACAAGTCCTATGATGGTGGTTTGGTTTTGATGGGTAATAACAATCCATGCAAAACTGTTGGAATTGGAATAATCAAAATTAAGATGTTTGATAATATTATTAGAACTCTTATTGATGTTAGACATGTTCCTAATTTAAAAAAGAATTTGATCTTTTTGGGTGCTTTGGATTCTTCTGGTTATAAGTATTCTGCTAAAGGTGGAGTTCTTAAGGTTGCTAAAGGCTCATTGATAGTGATGAAGGGCCTAAAGCATGGAAATTTGTATGAGTTAGTAGGAAAAATCGTTGCAGGTGGAGTAGTAATTTCTCAGGCCTCTTCTTCTCATATGACACACTTATGGCATATGCGTCTCGGTCATATGAGTGAGTAAGGTTTAAGTGAGCTTAACAAAAGAAAATTACTGAAAGGCCTCAACTCATGCAAATTGGATTTCTGCGAGCATTGCCTCTATGGTAAACAGTCCGAGGTAAAGTTTAACACCGGTATTCATTGCACTAAAGGCTTAATTGATTATATTCATTCTGATGTGTGGTGCTCTCCTATTCTATCAAAATCTGGTGCTCGTTATTTTGTCACTTTTATTGATAACTTTTCCAGAAAAGTGTGAATTTATTTTTTGCATCACAAAGCCGAAGTATTTTCTGTTTTCAAACGGTGGAAAACTTCAGTTGAAAAAAGGACTAGTAGAAAAATCAAATACCTCAGAAGTGATAATGGCGGAGAGTACAAATCAACAAAATTTCTCAAATTCTGTGAAGCTGAAGGCATCAAACCCTACTTTACCATCCCAGGAAAACCTCAACAAAATGGTGTGGCTGAAAGGATGAACAGAACCTTGTTGGAGAAAGCACGTAGTATGCTCAGTACAGCTAATCTTGATAAAGATTTTTGGGCAGAAGCAATCAATACAGCATGCTTAATTGTGAATTGCTCTCCTCAAACAGTCATTAATTGCAAGACTCCTGAAGAGGTATGGACTGGTCATCCTGTAAATTATTTTTCTTTAAAAATTTTTGGTTGCCCTGCTTATGTGCATGTTGTCAAGGATAAGTTAGATGCACGTTCCAAAAAGTGTATTTTCTTGGGTTATGCCAAAGGCGTTAAAGACTATCGTTTGTGGGATCCTACTATTTCAAATATAATTATTGAGAGAGACATGGTATTTAATGAAAGTGTTATGCTAAAATCTCTCAAGAAAGATCCTAATGATATAATGCAAGTGGAGGTGGAGCATGTAGTTCCTTCAGAAGAAGATATTCAGGATATGCCCAACTCTCAAGAAAATTCTAAGAATCAAGTTTCTGAAAAGTCTCCACTTCGAAGATCTCAAAGAAAAATAAAGCCACCTGAGAGGTATGGATTTGAAGATATGGTAGCTTTTGCTTTAGTTATTGACAATGGTGATCCTTCTTCCTATAAACAAGCAGTGTAGAATAAGAATTCTTCTCAGTGGCAAGCTGTTATGAATGAAGAGATGGATTTTCTTCAAAAGAACCATACTTGGGATCTGGTGAAATTACCAGAAGGTAAAAGAGCAATTGGTTGCAAGTGGGTATTTTGAAAGAAAGAGGATTTCTCTGAAATAGATGGTGTTAAATTCAAGACTCGTTTAGTTGTAAAAGGGTATTCACAAAAGGAGGGTGTTGACTTTAATGAAATTTTCTCTCTTATGGTTAAACACACATCTATTCGTTTTCTATTTGCTTTAGTTACTTTTCATAATCTTGAGTTAGAACAGTTTGATGTCAAAACTGTCTTTCTGCATGGAGAATTAGAAAAATAAATTTTTATGCAACAGCCTGAAGGGTTCATCCAAGAAGGCGAGGAAAATTTTGTCTGCAAGTTGAACAAATCACTTTATGGTTTGAAACAGTCTCCAAGGCAATGATATAAAAGGTTTGACAGTTTTATGCTGGGACAAGATTTCATTCACTGCAAACATGATTGCTGTGTTTATTTTAAGATGCATGCCAATAACTTGTTTATTATATTACTTCTTTATATTGATGATATGCTTATCGCTACTTAAGACATATCTCTACTGAATGATTTAAAGTTTAAAATGAAAAAGGAATTTGAGATGAAAGATTTAGGTGCTGTAAGAAAGATTCTCGGTATGGAGATTGATCGAGATCGAAAGCATGGAAAATTATGGCTCAAACAGAGCAAGTATCTCGAGAAGATTATTTCTCGTTTTCACATGCAGAATTCAAAACCCGTCAGTACTCCTTTGGCATCTCACTTCAAGCTTTCAGCTCAACAATGTCCTTCTACAGATGAAGAGCATGCATACATGGAGAACATCACATTTTCAAGTGCTGTTGGAAGTCTAATGTATGCTATGGTATGCACAAGACCCGATATTGCACAAGCAGTCAGCATTGTTAGTTGTTACATGATAAATCCAGGAAAAGAGCATTGGCTGGCCGTGAAATGGCTATTGAGATATATCAAAGGTACTCTTAATATTAGTTTATGTTTCGACAGGAACACGATGCAAGAGGCCAAAATTATTGACTATGTCGATTCAGACTATACTGGAGACCTTGATCGACGTTGATCCCTCACTGGTTATCTTTTCACTCTTTATGGAGAACCTATTAGTTGGAGGTGTACCTTACAGTCAACTGTAGCATTATCTACAACAGAGTCTGAGTATATGGTAGCTACCGAAGCCGTCAAAGAAGCTCTATGGCTAAAAGGTTTGGCAAGTGAAATTGGTTTTTCTCAACATGTTCTTCCTATTTTTTGCGACAGTCAGAGCGCCATACATCTTGCGAAGAACAAAATGTACCATGCTAGATCAAAGCATATAGATGTCCGATTTCATTTTATTCGGGACATTTTTGAAGACGGCGAGATTTCTTTACAAAAGATTCATACTTCAAGAAATCCTGCAGATATATTGACGAAGGTGATTCCAATTGATAAGTTCAAGCTCTGTTTGGACTTGATCAATATCCAAGGTCGTTGATCCTATCCCAAGAGGTAATGGTAAAGACATCTATTGAAGATTCAAATTCAGAGAATAAGATAATTCGAGCCAAGGTGGAGATTGTTGGTTTTATGTATCTCGAATCCGAATTTTCCGGATAGTCTTAATTATATTAGGAAATTATTTAATGGGCCTAATCTTTATCTAGATTTATCTTCTATTAGAAGTCTTAAATTAGTAGAAGTCTTATTTGAGTCAGTCTTCTACTTTGACTCAAACATCATTAGGTCACATCTATAAATACACCATTGATGTAAGAGTTTCAAGAGAGTGAGAGAGATATATATAGATCAATACTTTCAATACGTCTTGTGACGGTTAGACTACTTAGTCTTTTGTGAGAGTTGGTGATATTGGAGTTTCGTCTCCACCGTTGTAATCTTCTCTTCCTCTTCTCATCAATACAATATTCTCTGAGTCATCTTCCCACATATATCTTTTGTGTGCTATCTTTTCCTCTTTTCTATTTTTCCTCTATATCGTGAATTGAGGTGGACATCGATATTTTTCGTAACAGCGGGCTACCATCCAAACACTAAAAATTTGACCAGATTAACATTATTTAATTTAATTTAATTATAATTAGTAAATAACTAAAATGCCCTTGCATTCCAGACTGACTGCGTGAGCTCGCCTGGCAGCTAGCCGTCGGAGCTGGCCAGGGACGAGCTTGTCGCTCGAGCTGCCCGAGCGAGCTCACCGTCGGAGCTGGCCGAGGCGAGCTCGCCTGGTGATCTCCCCGCGCAAGTTCGCCGGCAAGCTCCCTGCCCGAGCTTCTCGCCGAGCTCGCCACACGAGCTCCCCGTGCAAGCTCACTCGACCTGCGAGCTCGCCCGGCGAGCTCCCTCGACGAGCTCCTCATGCGAGCTCGCCGCCCGAGATCGCCCGGTACGCCATACCTCGCTGGAGACAACGGAGTCAACGATGAGGACAGAAATGTAATTAAAGGAAAAGCTAAGGGTAAAATGGTCTCGAAAAAATGTAAACTACCCGCTAGTCAGATCAGTAACCAAATAAGATTTACTTGACCGTATTATCTTTTTACACTTTACCCTTTCTTTTGACCTTGACCTTGACCTCCAACCAAACGGCCTCAAAATGATCAAATAAATGGATTAGAACTCAAATTGAGTTAGATCTGAAATCTAAAATAAGACTCAATCCTAATCAGATTTGAGATGAGTTAATTCAAGCTCAAGTTAAGTTCAAATCAAATGCAATTTGGGTCAAACTAAGCTCAAATCAAACCCTGATTGGGTTAAATAAAGTTCAAGTTGAAGGGTCAAACTTAAAGTCAAAATAGAATCAGTCAAGCTTGAGTTAAAAGTAAGTTGAACTAAATTGACTTGAATTTGAACCGAAGTCCATTAAATGTAAATCCAAACTCGACAAGGGTCCAAAATAAGGACAAACTCGACTTGAATCTAATAGAACCAGACTCGACCCACAATTAAGTCCTGAACATTAACTAGGTCAAATCATATGCAAATGAAAATCAGCACTACTCTAACTAGAGTTAATGATCAGTATTTAACAAATATTATTCAAACTAGTTAATCCCAAAACTATTTGACGACAAGCCTTCAAGCTAGTCAACCCCAAATACAGTTGATGACATAATCTTTAAGCTAGTCAACTCCAAAAGTAGTTGACAATGCACCCTTCAAGGTAGTTAACACTAAAAGTAGTTGACGATGCAACCTTCAAGTTAGTCAATCCCAAAGATAGTTGACAATGTACTTTCTGAGCTAGTCAACTTTAGAAGCAGTTGATGATGTACTTTTCAAGCTAGTCAACTTCAGAAATAATTGGTAATGTGCCTTTAAATCCCAACAAGATTTACTGACATAAGCCAAGATAATCAGTCTTACTCTTCAGCATGTTATTAATTTTTGTCAAAGATCGAGTCAAGACTCATCCGAGCCGGACATCACATGATCCAGCACGCGGGGGCGGAATAAGAGTGCATACCAAAGCCCTTTTATGATTTCCTATCTTTTTTTTATTTTCATTATCCTCTTACATTCCATAATTCTATTTTAAAAAATTCATTATAAAGTGAGAGCATGTCTTTACTTAAGTCATGTATCATTTCTTACATCAATCAATATCACAATTTCATCTTTTTTCTTTTTTAGATTTATTTATTACATAAATTTCTTACTTTAGAAGGTTCTAGATAGTTATTATGGTAATTAACAATAAGAGATTATACCTATTGGAAATTAATATTTTCACAATACTTAATAGCGTACTTCAAATTAAATAAATTTTGATTTGTGATTTGAGATCATCCTTGGGTCTCCGCTATATCGGATCACTAAAATCCGCCTTATAAATTTTGGCATACTCGATGGGATTTAAGTTCTCTTTTAACTATAAAAACCTAATTAATATGGTAAAGACACTAATAAGGCAGTGTTATAATTAAAAATTGATCAATGACATCAACGAAGAATATCTCTGTCCAAGATACATAAGATAGTGAAGATAACTAAACCCTAAATTGAGCCGTCAAAGCCTCATTAATCTCACCTCTGTCAGTCTTCCCCCCATGACCATAGTTGCTAGAGCCTTACTGAGCTTGCCTCTGCCAAACTCCAGTCCCCTCACCTATCACCTTGTCAGAAGTGTTGCCTTTCTATCTTGCCTATATTACCTCACCACCTCGGGACTTGCTAGGACTTGATAGGATGCCCCTTCCCACCATGCTAAAAAAAAGAGGAAAAGGGGGTTTTCTTACTTCGATTTTTGTGCCATTATCATCGACCTAGGGTTAGTCCAAGGGCTCGCCCGAAAGTCAACTTTAGGGCCAGCCTATGGATTTACCCAAAAACTAATTTTGAACTAAAGCCAGTTGCGAGTTCATTAAATGTTTATTTGGATTAAGACTAGCTCACAAACTCGCTGAACGTCTATTCGGACTAAGATTAGCCCACGAGCTCGCTGACCATCTATTCAAATTAAGGCCAACTTATAGGCTTGCTGACCATTTGTTTGGACTAAGTCTAACTTGTAGGCTCACCAAATATCTATTTGCACTAAGGATAGTCTATAGGCTCATTAAATATCTATTCAGACTAAGGTTAACTTATGAGCGCACCAAATATCTAATTGGATTATGGCCAGTCTGCAGGCTCACCGAACGTTTATTTATACTAAGGTCAATTTGCGGACTTACTAAAAGTATATTTAGATTAACCCTAGTCTATGGGCTCGCCGACTGTCTATTTGGACTAAAATTGGCTATGAGGTCGTCGATCGTCTATTTGGACTAAGGCAACCCATAGACTTGTTGAACATTTATTTGAACTAAAATCAATTTGCAGGCTCGCCAAATATCTATTTGAATTAAGACCAGTTTGCAGGCTCACTGACTATCTATTTAGAATAAGGCTAGCCTGCAAACTTATTAACCATCTATTCATACTAAGACTAGTTTGTAGGTTCGTTGAACATCTACTCGGATTAAACCTAGTCTGTGAGCTCACCAAATATCTATTCAAATTAAGTCTAGTTTGTGGGCTCATCCAAAGTTATCATGACAGCTCGAGGGCTCTCAAACAAAATTGAATAATATAAATTAATTAAATAAAAATAATTAATCATATTGAACTCGGTTAGAATAAATAAAAAAAACTAGGTTGACTCAAATAGACCACCAAATGAATCTAAATTGATCAAATAGATGAATTAAAATTCAAATTAAACTAGACCCAAAGTCTAAATTGAGTTAATCCAAATTAAATCAACTCAAACCCAACATTGACCAAGTTCAAATCAGGTCAATTTGAGACAAAGTCCAAATCAAAACCTATTTAGTCAAACTAAACTTGAATAAAATCCTAATTAGGTTAACTTATGTTTAAACTGAAAGCTAATCATGTCAAATCAAACCCAAGATTAAACTAGAATCAGGCCAACTTTAAATAATATGAAGCTACACAAGTTCTCGAAAGAGAAAAAGATACACATCATTATCTTTCGGGAAGGAGTTAATGAATTATAATTCAATCAAGATGTGAATGTCAAATCGGATCAAATTAGGTTTGAATCAAAATCAAGGTCTGAATATTGAATTGAATCCAAACCGGATCAAACCAAAACTAGTTCAAATAGAATTAAATACGGTCAAACTGAGTCTTACTTGGTGTGCTACAAAAGCCTTTTGTAGAACTCCAAGACTTTACCTAACTCTGCAAGCACTAGGTAAAAACACTTCAAATTCATGAATTTTATCGTTTATGTCTCATTGGCTGTGTAAACACTTCAAACTCATAAGTTATCACCTATGCCTTTTGGTTATGAAAATACCTTAAACTCATAAAGTTATCATTTACATCTCATTGGTTATAAAAATACTTCAAACTCATTAAATTATCACTTACGTCTCATTGGTTATAAAAATCCTTTAAACTCATGAAATTATCACCTACGGCTTATTGGCTATAGAAATACTTTAAACTCACGAAATTATCACCTATATCTCGTTGGTTATTGAAATACTTCAAATTCATGAAGTTATTATTTATGCCTCATTAACTATGAAAATACTTCAAACTCATGAAATTATTACTTACGTCTTATTAACTATAGAAATACTTCAAACTCATAAAATTATCACTTACGTTTCATTGACTATGAAAATACTTTAAACTCATGAAGTTATCACATATGCTTTATTAAGTATGTAAGCATTTTGAACTCATAAAGTTATCGCTTATGTCTCATTGGTTATAAAAATACTTTAAGCTCATAAAGTTATTACTTACGTTTCATCAGTATAAAAATACTTCGAACTAATAAAGTTACTGTCTATGTCTCATTGGTCATAAAAATACTTCAAACTCCCAAAGTGATCACCTATGTTTCATTGACTATAGAAACACTTCAAACTTATGAATTTATCACACACGTCTTATTAGTTATGAAAATACTTCAAATATAAATTATCACCTATATCTCATTAATTATGAAAATACTTTAAACTCATAAAGTTATCACTGATATCTTATTGGCTAATGAAGACACTTCAAATCAAACAAAATTATCATCAACATCTTATTAGTTAACAGCACATATTAGAGCTTCTTCCTCATTTCTCTTTTTTTTTTTCATGATATTCTAATTGTAAAGTGAAGATATACCCTTATTTAAGACATGTCTTATTTCTTAAAACCAATCAAATATTTTTTTCTTTTTCTTTTGTCTCTACTTTATTAGTTAGGTTTTTTACTTTAAAAAATTTCTGATAATCATTAAAATAATTAATTATAGAGGTTTACGATCATTAAAAATTAATATTTTCATAATACATGATAGCGTACTTTAAATTAACTTCGATTTATATATCGAAATCGCTCCCTAGAGTATTTGCTATTTTGAGATCGCCAAAATCGATCTCACAATTGTATTATTATAAATTATTAATTTATCTTTATTTATAAATTATTGGTTTTTCTTTTGCATATAAATAAATCTAGATTTACTTCAAACTTAAAAAAAAAAAACCCAAAGAATCTGACAGCAACAACCGGTAAACTGGTAGGTGACAATGACAATAGTAACTGGAATATATGTTTGGAATTTCCCAAAAAAAAAAAACTGGTTGATTTCAAGAAACTAAAAATAAAATGAAATTTGTTCTGGCGCTAAAAAATAAGAAGAACAGGAGCACGTGAGGCTGACTCCTCTGTACCATCGAAATTACTCCAAGTCGTCCATTTCGAACAAAGACCCACCAACGGTCCAGATTTGACAATAAGTCAACTCATTAACTCCTCGCTTGGCCCTAATTGCGATAATCGGGCCAATATTTTCGACCCGAAACCCTTTTTGCATTATAAGATGAATTATGCGGATCGACACTTCAATGAATTTAGATTATTTTACGAAAAGAACCCTGCACTGAATACACTATTGATTTATTTTGGAAAAAATCACACGAACGGGAATGTTAAATGCAAAATTTCGTTGTTTTTGGTTTCAATTTTAATGTTGGATATAAAAGAGACCAGATTTTCCCATTTTAAAAAGTCCAACGGAATAAATTTAATTTACTGTCAACAATTTTTTTTATTTTTTAAAATGAAAAAAGTAATTTTTAAATGAAAATTTGGTATTGTAAAAACCAAAAAAAAGCCAATAAAAAATCCTAAAATTTTCACAGTGTAATCTGAAAACTTGATCAAGCGGATTTTTAAGTAAATCAATGATATATGTGCTTTTATGCAATATAGGGGTCTTTTTGGCAAAGTAATTTCTAGGGCCTACCTGCTGGCCGGCCCGATAGTTGGGGCCCGAAGGACGAACGCGATTGGCGCGCGCGGGAGAGCGAAACCAGACACATGTCGCATATCGGCGAGTTGCGCGCCATCCGATTTTGTCGGCCGTCCTTGCAGACTTCCAGTCGTCTCGGGCAAGCCAAAAGGCCCCACTTTCCGTTCCTCCTTCTGAGATGCCGACCCTCATGGTCCATTTCGCTCCTTGGGTTCTCATCCCAATCCGATCGATCCTGCTTGTCCCAATTCAATGCCTCCCGTCGGAGATTGAAGACGCATGGCTTCCTGAGGATTCCCCATGGAGGACTCCCAAATCGCCGCTTCCCCGCCAAGGTCAGCATTTTTTTGAACTTTCTTCGGATTTTTCTTTGAATATTTTGAAACTTTTTTGTGTTTGGAGTGGTTTCCTGGATGTGTGGATACTAACTTTTGAGAATGGTTTCTCTTTTTATGGTCTTTGGCCGAGGAAAGGGCAGATAAAGCTTTAAATTTGAGCTATTGATTGAAGGGTGCTGTTGATTTTTTATTTTTATTTTTTTTTGTGGTTGTGAAATTCCAGGTTTTTCTTTTTTGGATTTCTTCATTGTGAATTATGTTTGGGTTTCTTTATATTATTTTTGTTTGCTGTTGTCTTTGGTTGTAATGGCTTTTGTCTCTTGCAAAGTGGATAAGCTTTTTGTTTTATTTTGGTATAGTCTTTAATTTCTTTAATGTCGTTTGATTGTTTTGTTTTGACTACTTTTACCATTTCAGGATAATGTAATGCTTGGTGTGGGAGACTACAGATACTGAATTTTCCAATAATCATCAGATTTATTTTTTCTTCATTTTTTGGGATAGGCAGAAGTAGAGAAATAGAGAAATTTCAACAAGGTGGTGGATTTCCGTTTAGAATTAGACGAGTTGATTGCCGGGTTCAGTAAAGCTGTGCAATTTTTCCTCTACTATATGTGGGAATATCTTTGAAAGTTGAATTTTGATTTACAAAATAATCTGTTTATAAGTTATTTTGTTGTGTTTTTTACTCTAAAAATTGTTAGTTCTTTGCTTGTGTGAATTCTCTTTTATTCATGAAATTCCAATATTTTGATTTTGTGTGGCTGTCCTGTCTGAATCGACTTTCTCAGCGAGCGGAATGAGAAGTTTTTCCCAGCCAGCAAGAAAGAATCGATTATCGTCTCTGCTTCCGCTTACGGTGATTCCCAGTTTTTTGCATGTCTTTTTGTATTGTTACCAATTATCAATGGAAAATTATTTATTTTTATCCATAGACTTGAGGGCTCTTGACATCAACAAGAAGAAAGGGGAAGCCACTACAGAACCCTCTCCAAGAGGCGCACTTGAAGATCGCTTGCAGTTATCAGGGAGCTCGCCAAAGTCTAGCACTTCTAGTTCTGAAGCACATGCGTGTCAAATTGTTCCTTTTACATGGAAGGGTTTGCTCCACATGTGGAAACCTAAATCAATGGGAAGGTTAGCTACATTTCCACGAAATAGGGTTCCAAGAGTGCCACAGGGGAGGAACGGCAGAGACAGCCATGCATCCGGGGCAGATCCTGTTAGAATTTGGACTATAAATCATGTACATTTATGCATAAGGACATGTAGACGTACATGTATTGCATGAAGTTATTGTATATATATTTCTATTATATGGTATAAGGACCAAATTGAGGTGATCTATTTAATTTAGGGTCCTTGTCATCTAAAATATAAGTGTGGTGGCTGAATTATAAATGTGTAGAATTCCTGGGGTTTAATTGTTAATTATTGATGGACTAATTAACAATTAACCCATTAAGATTTATGGGTATGGTTAACCCATTAAGATTTATTGGTGTGGTCCCTGACTGTGGAATTTGGTATATAAAGAAAGAGGGATTGAGAAAACCCAGAGAGACATCCATCAGTCGTCAAATTCCAAACAGTCAGAAGACCTCCTCCCAAAACCTAACTCCTCCAGCGCCGCCATCTTCTCCCTGAGCACCGCCTCCGGTGACTTCGCCTTCTTTGCAGCCGGAGCGCAGTGGACTTGATCGGGTTTCAGGTTTCTTCAATCTGCCCAATGGAATCAGGTACGCTTCCGTGTTCTTCATTTTTCTCAAAGATCTAACATGAATGTTTCTGGATTATCAATGGCATGTTCCATGAATTTCTTACAAGTGGCATCAGAGCCAGATTTCATGTTGGGTTTTTGAGAATAGAAAATTAGAATTAAACTTGTAAAAATCTCCATCTTCTTCCCGATCGTCCGCTGTGCTCCGGCGGCCGGCAGCGGAGGCGGCCGGGCAGCGGAGGCGTCGTGCGGTTCGGCAGCGTGCGGCGCTGCTGCGAGCGGGCGTCGTGCGCAGGCAGCATGGACCCGTCGGGAGCGGCCGGTGGCGTGCGCACGACCGCGTAGGCCGGGGTTCGCTGGCGTGCTGCTGCGCAGGCGGCTCGGGCTGCGGCGGCGTGCGGGTCCGCTGGCATGCTGCTGCGCAGGCGGCTCTGCGGCGGGCGTGCTGCTGCGCAGGCGGCTCGGGCTGCGGCGGCCGGCAGCGGAGACGGCGGCGTGGCAGCGGGGCGGCCGGACGGCGTGGGCCTGGCGGCGGCGGCGGCGATTAGGGTTTGAAGATGGAGAAGATGATTAGTTTTGGTTTTAGTTTAATTAAAGTTGGTTTTGGTTTAAGTTTAGTTTAAGCTGATTATGGTTTTGATTAATGCAATTGATTATGGTTTTGGTTTAATGCATTACATGCTTGAAGTTTCATGCGGGTAATAACCGGCCCAAAGGAAGGTTATTATTTGGCCGAAATTAAAGCAGGCAATACATGCTTGAAGTTTCATGCGGGTAATAACCGGCCCAAAGGAAGGTTATTATTTGGCCGAAATTAAAGCAGACATTACATGCTTGAAGTTTCATGCGGGTAATAACCGGCCCAAAGGAAGGTTATTATTTGGCCGAAATTAAAGCAGACATTACATGCTTGAAGTTTCATGCGGGTAATAACCGGCCCAAAGGAAGGTTATTATTTGGCCGAAATTAAAGCATATTTGTGGTAATAAATATGTGACAATTATTTGGTTTTATCCATGTGGGTAATAAGTCGGTCCAAAGAAAGGCTTATTATTTGACAGGATTTTCTTGTCAATATTTGATTGCCACACCAAGAGTACCACTTACAAATTGAATTTTGTTCAAAGACTTAATTTCAATGTTGTGCTAGGTATCTTGAGATGAGATTTAATCTCTTTTTGTGAGCAGATTGTGTTTTGAATTTTTGTTCTCTTTCAGTTGACTTTGTGAATGATTCTGCTGTCACTGCCAATATCAATGGCATTCCAGTGCTCAATGGGAGCAATTTTAAGACTTGAAAAAATAAGGTAACTATAGTCTTGGGATGTATGGAACTTGACCTAGCATTGAGGGAGCCACGTCCTGCATCTCTTAGGAGAACTTTTGAGAGGTGGGAACGCTCTAACCGCTTGAGTCTTATGATAATGAAAAATGCTATCCCAGAGACGTTTTTGGACACTATGTCTGAGGAGACTGATGCTAAAAGGTTACTTGAAACCCTTGAAAAGCGCTATATGAAAAGCGATAAGGCGGAAACAAGTGCAGCCTTAAGAAAACTTGTTTCCATGAGGTACAAGGGTAACGGGAACATAAGGGAGTATATTCTCGAAATGTTTAATCTTGCAGGGAAATTAAAAACACTAAAATTAGAGCTTTCGGAAGACTTGCTCATTCATTTAGTGTTGATTTCTCTTCCTCCGCAATTCAGTCAATTTGAAGTGAGCTATAATTGTCAGAAGGAGAAATGGACAATGAATGAGCTCATTTCTCATTTAGTGCAAGAGGAAGACATGATGAAACACCATAAAACCGAGAGTGCTCATTTGACATCATCTTCTTACGGAAAAGGCAATAAGAGAAAAACTAAAGATGTTGCGGTGAAGGAACTGCAAAAGAAGCAGAAAAATACGTCCAAGGGACATAAGGAAAAGAAATGCTTCTTTTGCAAGGACTCTTCCCATTTTAAGAAAGATTGTGCCAAATTTCACGCTTGGCGAGTGAAGAAAGGTACATCTTTTGCTCTTGTTAATTCTGAAGTTAATTTAGTTTCAGTACCCAGATATACTTGGTGGTTGGATTCGGCTACCACAACTCACATAAGTATATCTATGCAGGGTTGCCTGAACTCCCGACAGCCAAATGATGACGAGAAATACATCTATATGGGGGCTGGAAAAGGGGTTGAAGTTGTGGGCATTGGGACTTTTCGGTTGTTATTACGTACTGGTTTTTATTTAGAATTAAACAACACATTTATTGTACCGTCTTTTAGACGAAATTTGATATCAATTTCTATTTTGGACAAAGAAGGATTTATTTGTTCATTTAGTAATAGAAAATGCAATATCTATTTTAATTCTGTGTTGTATGGAACCAGTCGTTTAACTGATAATGACAACCTTTATTTGCTTCATATAGAAAGTTCATACAGTGAGTCCCATAATACTGAAACAAAAGGCACTAAACGCAAATTTTCAAATGAAAATTCCTTTAAATTATGGCATAAGCGTTTGGGTCATATCTCTAAAAGGAGAATTGACAGACTTGTGTCAGAAGGAATTCTTGAAAAACTTGATGATTCATATCATAATATTTGTGTTGAGTGTATAAAGGGAAAAACTACAAATAAGAGCAAAATAGGAGCTGAGAGAGCTAAGGAAGTCTTAGACTTGATACATATAGATATTTGTGGACCGTTCCCTACAGCTTCTAGGAATGGTCAACAATATTTTATCACATTCATTGATGATTACTCTCGATATGGCTACCTATATTTAATTCATGAGAAATCACAAGCATTGGATGTTTTTAAGTTGTTCAAAGCCGAAGTTGAAAACCAACATGGTATATCAATTAAGGCTATAAGATCTGATCGTGGTGGTGAATACTACGGAAGGTACGACGGATCAGGTGAACAACGTCCAGGTCCATTTGCTAGATTTCTTAGTGAGTGTGGGATCGTTCCTCAATACACCATGCCGGGTTCTCCGAACATGAATGGTGTAGCTGAGAGACGAAATAGAACCCTTAAGGATATGGTACGAAGTATGATTTGTCGTACAACTTTACCTCACTCACTATGGGGAGATGCATTAAAGACCGCAATGTATATTCTCAATAGAGTTCCTACAAAAGCTGCTAACAAAACCCCTTATGAGTTATGGACGGGTAAGAAACCTGTCTTAAAGCACTTACGAGTTTGGGGATGTCCAGCTGAAGCAAGGCCTTATAAGCCAAATGAAAAGAAACTGGATGCAAGAACTGTTAGTAGTTATTTTGTAGGATATGCTGAAAGATCACGGGGATTTAAATTCTACGATCCTAAAACAAGAACATTTTTTGAGACGGGAAATGCTCGGTTCTTTGAGGATGTTGAGTTTGGGGGGGAAGATAATGTTAAAGGTTTTGTGTTTGAGGAGGAGTTGGAAAATATTCCTTTTTCTACAGTAGTTATTGATCATGATCAAGCTTTCATTCCTAACATGATTCAACAACATCCGGCACAAATCCAAGACAATGCTGAACTTCCAACTCATCAAGATCATCCAGTTATTCCTCAATCCATTATACATGAGGAAAATGTGGATCAAACTCAACATACTCAAATTCAAGAAGAGCTTGTGCCTTTAAGAAGATCCACTAGAGAAAGGAGAAAAGCAATTTCAGATGATTATGTTGTTTTTCTTCAGGAACATGAGAATAACATTGGCTTAGAGGGAGAGGATCCACTCACCTTCCATGAAGCAGTCAATGGTTCCAACTCTCAAAAGTGGATTAATGCCATGGGTGAGGAAATGCAATCCATGAAAGACAATGACGTTTGGGATCTTGTTTCATTGCCTGAAGGTGTGAAACCTATTGGTTGTAAATGGATTTTTAAAACCAAAAGGGATTCACAAGGTAATGTAGAAAGATATAAAGCTCGTCTTGTCGCCAAAGGATTCACCCAAAAGGAAGGCATTGACTATAACGAGACTTTCTCTCCAGTTTCTTCGAAAGACTCTTTTAGGATCATCATGGCACTTGTAGCGCATTTTGATCTTGAGTTACATCAGATGGATGTAAAGACCGCTTTTCTTAATGGAGACATTGAGGAAACAATTTATATGTTACAACCGGAGGGGTTGGATTCCAACAAATCTAGCCAATTGGTTTGTAAACTTAAGAAATCCATCTATGGGCTTAAGCAAGCTTTCCGTCAATGGTATCAAAAGTTTCATCAGGTTGTTCTCTTATTTGGGTTTAAAGTGAACCCTGTTGAATATTGTGTATACCATAAGTTCAGTGGGAGTAGATTTGTTTTCTTAATCTTATATGTGGATGATATTTTGCTTGCTAGTAGTGATGTAGAACTGCTTCGAGAAACCAAGAAATTTCTTTCGGAACAATTTAAAATGAAAGATCTTGGTGAAACATCCTTCGTATTAGGGATCCAAATTCATCGTGATCGTTCACGAGGAGTTTTAGGATTATCACAGAAGGGTTACATCGAAAGTCTATTAAAATGATTTAGCATGCAAAATTGCAGACCACATGATACCCCCATATCTAAAGGAGATAAATTTAGTTTGAACCAGTGTCCCAAAACTGATATTCATTCCAAGTTTATGGAAAATATTCCTTACGCATCAGCGGTAGGGAGCTTTATGTATGCGCAGGTTTGCACTCGTCCGGACCTCGCATATATTGTTGGAATGCTTGGTAGATATCAAGCTAATCCAGGAAGAGAACATTGGGTAGCAGCCAAAAGAGTCTTCAGATACTTACAAAGCACAAAGGATTTAATGCTCACATATGGGAAGTCGGATAGACTTGACATCATTGGGTTTTCTAATTCCGATTTTGCTGGATGCCAAGACAGTCGTAAATCGACATCTGGCTATCTTTTTCTACTAGCTGGAGGTGCAGTTTCATGGAAGAGTGCCAAACAAACACTCGTTGCATCTTCCACTATGGAGGCTGAATTTGTAGCTTGTCATGAGGCATCTAATCAAGCTATGTGGCTGCGAAACTTTGTTTCAGGACTGCAAATAGTTAATGGTATTGAAAGGCCACTTAAGTTGTACTATGACAGTAGAGCAGCAGTCTTGTACTCAAATAACAACAGGAGCTCTTCGAAATCTAAGCATATAGATATTAAGTTCCTTGTTGTGAAGGAAAGAATTCAGAGTCGGTTAATTAGTATTGAGCATGTGGGAACAAACTCTATGATTGCAGATCCGCTCACTAAGGCATTAGCACCCAAGGCCTTTCATGATCATGTTACAAATATGGGTGTTGTTGCATTTGATGCCATTTGATTTAGTGGGAGTTTGTGTTTTTATTTATGCTTGGTACTGTACTTAATGTCATGACATTAATAAATTATTCAGTTATTTTCAGTTTTCATTATTTACTCTGAATTTTGATGTCATTTGGTTAAAGTTGGACCAGTTGGAAATAGGCATGTGCAGATCACATTACATGTAATTTCCATGCTACACATCCACACTTGATTTATGTCATTTAGTTAAATTGATACATGAGATTAATGTGGGTTTAGTTGCAAACAATAGCAACGACTGCCTCTTTGGTCCTTGTGTTAGTGAAACTAATGGACGGAATCGGTTTAGATGACTTTTCTAGTTGTGTACACATTAAAGATGTAGAGATGTATATACAATAGAAGTTATATGTACATGGTTATATATAGTCCAAGTGGGAGATTGTTAGAATTTGGACTATAAATCATGTACATTTATGCATAAGGACATGTAGACGTACATGTATTGCATGAAGTTATTGTATATATATTTCTATTATATGGTATAAGGACCAAATTGAGGTGATCTATTTAATTTAGGGTCCTTGTCATCTAAAATATAAGTGTGGTGGCTGAATTATAAATGTGTAGAATTCCTGGGGTTTAATTATTAATTATTGATGGACTAATTAACAATTAACCCATTAAGATTTACGGGTATGGTTAACCCATTAAGATTTATTGGTGTGGTCCCTGACTGTGGAATTTGGTATATAAAGAAAGAGGGATTGAGAAAACCCAGAGAGACATCCATCAGTCGTCAAATTCCAAACAGTCAGAAGACCTCCTCCCAAAACCTAACTCCTCCAGCGCCGCCATCTTCTCCCTGAGCACCGCCTCCGGTGACTTCGCCTTCTTTGCAGCCGGAGCGCAGTGGACTTGATCGGGTTTCAGGTTTCTTCAATCTGCCCAATGGAATCAGGTACGCTTCCGTGTTCTTCATTTTTCTCAAAGATCTAACATGAATGTTTCTGGATTATCAATGGCATGTTCCATGAATTTCTTACAGATCCTACCACAGATACTGAGTTTTGTGCGTTCAAACCATCTTGGAAAAGCTTCAAGCTTTCTGAACTCCAAGCTGCAACCAACAACTTCAGCGTTGGTATGCTTTGCTACTGGGTGTGCAGTGCAGCTATGTGTTGAGTGGCTATGTTCCTAGCTTCATCGTTTTATGATTCCATTTCAGCCCATTTTAAATGGAAACTGTCAAATCGTATTTTTCCATTATTGTGGATTGGAAAAACAATCCTGTAAATAGGATTTTCTAAATAGTAAGGCTTACTCGCGTAAGTGTAAGCACCTTCGTAGAGTTGAGAGAGAGCTACAACCCATATTGCTATTTGTAGGATTTGAACTGGTGAGCTGTCTCTTTTTAGAGGAAGTATCTTATAAAATGAGCTATTTTTGGAGCCAGTAACTTTTTTCTTGAAGCCTTGAAGCAGTACTTCAAATTGCTTAGCTTGTTGAGAACTCCATAACGTATTTTTCTATCTTCTTAAATACTTTTTTGTATCCTTTAGTTACCTAAGTTTCTTTTGCAGATAATATCATAGGTAAAGGTGGCTATGCTGAAGTTTACAAGGGCCGCTTGGAGAATGGCCAGCTTGTGGCAATTAAGAAGCTATCAAGGAAATTCCGATGAAAAGACTGGCAGTTTCTTGTCTGAACTGGGAATCATAGTTCATATAAATCATCCAAACACTGCAAAATTGATTGGATTTGGAGTTGACGGAGGCATGCATCTTGTTCTTCAGCTGTCTCCAAATGGAAGCGTGGCTTCTGTTCTGCATGGTAACATTTTCAATATTGCAATCATAGTTTTCCCCTTTTTTTCTTCTTTACAGATTCTTAGGAACCTTTTATTTTCACTTTTTTTTCTCTATAGATTCAAAGCAAAAATTGGATTGGAGTGTAAGGTACAAAATTGCCATAGGCACTGCTGTGGGTCTTGAGTATTTACATGTCAGGTGTCAAAGGCGTATAATTCATCGGGATATCAAGTCTGCTAATATTTTGCTTACTGATGATTTTGAACCTCAGGTACAAATCTGATGTGGAAGAAGATTACGCATTCCAAACCTTTTATGGTTTCATGTTTCTTATCATACTTACGTATTTTAGACACTTCCATCTGGACACTTGGTAAAGTTATTCTAATGGATTTTTTTCCATAGGATTTAACTCCATTTCCTATAAAAAAATCATATGATTGGTAGGTGAGATTATTAATGATAGCGAGTAGTTTATATGCAATTTCCATTTCATAGGAAAACTAAAGGGTTTGGACATCTTTTTTATTTTTTTATGAAATCATAGGAAATCTCATGATTTCACACAAATTTGGGGTAGTCAAAAAATGGTGCCAAACATCTACTTATGAAAAAATATCTATGAAGGAAAAGGCCCCATGAAACCCCCAACTCTTATAATGTTTTGGGATATCCAAATGGGCCTTTAATTTTTTTGTGAATTATGCTCTCTCAACACTACTTTGTTTTTGTAAAGACTATTTATTTGGTAGTACATATTGTGCAACATCTCCGACATTCATATTTTCTAAAGCTCCATTGAATACTTGGCTTGAAGGAAGATCAGATGATGCTGAAAGTGACTCCTGATTGCTATTTGTGGTTATGAAAATGAAATTGGTGTCATTTGCAACACTCTTTTCAGGATGATTACTCATAATTGTAAATATAAGAAATAATAATGGCAAACTATGTTTCAAGGTTGGAACTATAAGAGTCAAAAAGTGGATTTTGGCTAGCTTTAATCATTTATAGTTGACCTGTCCATTCATTAGGAGCTATAAAACTACAGTTTTAGAGTATTTGCATCTAAAATTTTCGTGAACATAGATGCTGTCACACCCGTTGTGAGTGGTAGGTGCCATTACAATGAGATTATGTAACAGACCTTATGATTTTGGAGGCAATGGAGTGCATCCAACGTATGTGTGCACGGGCAGCACACATATGGGGAAATAACTAACTGTGGTGGTCGGTGCCATTACGAGGAGTATCATGCAAGGGAGCGCGTGATCATGCGAGACGACGAACTGCCTTCAACATATGTGTGTGTGGGCAGCACACATAGCAACAAGTGATAGAGTCACAACAGGTTTGGATGGAGGTTCGAACAACCCAAACCGTCATGCAGAGTGAGCAGCGGGACTTGTTGGCTAAAGTGAGCCGCAGGAGCGTGTGAACTGCCTGGACACTTGGCGCTGTAGGTTGAAAACATATGGCTGCAGGATGGAGAATCAGAACTACAACTGTCATGGGACATGTGGCCAGCAAAGAGGCAATTGAGGGCTCATGGGACAGGTGGCTGCAGCTAGAGGGAATCAACAAACTGCCATGAGAATATTGTGAAGCATATTCTCTATGATCCCAACAGCTGGACTGCAGGGAGAAAATTGTGGAGTATGTTTTCCATGATCTTTAGGGGTGACTCACAGTCAAATATGTGTAATATAAATAGACTAAGGAGTCCATTGAGTTGAGACACACACAGATAGAGAGACTTGTAGTGTCACTCCGCATTAGAGTTGTATTCCTTTATGTGAGCAATAAAAGGTTGGTAAGCTTCCTGTACTTTTCTTCTTTTCTATACTCTTGTGAGCTTGTGTGAGTTTGGCGAGCTGAGGTGGGCGAACCTTGATGCCATCACGGGCAAAATTTCAGGGTAGAAGTTTGGCCGTGTGACAAGTGGTATCAGAGCTCGGTTTGGTGGAAATCCGGTTCAGCTGGAGCCAAGATCAACAAAAGCCATGGTGACCCAAGTGGAGCTTCGGGATCGGTTGATTCGCATCGAGGAGATGTTGGGAAATCCTCCAATCGAACATGCGGGCAGCTTATGGGCGCAGTTGGCTTGGCAAGAGGCAAGATGATGCTCTCAAGGCGGCCCTTGCAAGTGAGATGAAAAGTGCAGAGAAAAGGTATGCTGCGATCATGGATTCCATAAGATCAAGTCTAAAGTTCTTGGAAGAGGACTTGATTGTGGTAAAGAGAACAGTGACAAACTCTACTATTGAAGGTGGAGATCCTTCAAAGGTAAAAGTCCCGGAACCCCATTCTTTTAATGGTTGCAAGAATGCAAAGGAGTTGGAAAACTTCTTGTGGGATATAGAGCAGTACTTCAAGGCTGCTCATATTTCGGAACCGGAGAAAGTCATCATCACCAGCATGTATTTGAGTGGAGATGCCAAGTTATGGTGGCGTATCAGAGCATTGGAGAATGCTCGAGCTGGGAGAGCTCAGCTGGAGGATTGGGAAATCCTTAAGAAGGAACTAAAGGAGTAGTTCCTTCCATGCAACACAAGGTGGATTGCACGAGAATTCCTTAAGAAGCTAAGGCTTTCGGGGACCATAAGGGAGTATGTGCGGGAATTCAGTTCACTCATGCTCGACATCACCAACATGTCCGAGGAGGACAAGTTGTTCAACTTTCTTTCTGGCTTGCAGCAGTGGGCTCAAGCTGAACTCCGACGGCAAGGAGTGGGGGATCTTCTTTTGGCCATTGCTTCTGCGGAAGGCTTGGTGGATTTCAAGTTTGCAACAACCACCAAGAAGGCCACAAATGGAAGGAAGATGGGGCATGCAGAAAAGGATGGGAAGAAGCCCGAGGGTAAGGGCAAGAAGGTTGCGGAACCGAGCCAGTCCAAACTGCAGTTCATCAACAGAGAGCAGAGCTATTTTATATGCAATAGTTCTCATTGGGTAAGGGAATGTCCAAGTAGGGAAAAACTATCTGTTCTAACTCTTAGGAAATCTGAGGAGGAAGAATGTGGTGCGGCGGCAACACCACGGATGAATCCATTGCAGCTACTCAACTCAATGACGGCAGAAGGGCAGCCTCCTTGCAAAGGGTTGATGTATGTATCGGTGCTATTAAATGGGAGACCTGTTTTGGCTATGCTGGACACAGGGGCGACCAACAACTTCTTCTCTCATAAGTTGGTAAGTGAATTTGGTTTGCAAGTGCAATCAAGTTCATGGAAAGTGAAGGCGGTAAACTCCGGGCCAACTCTGATTCATGAAATGGCTAGCGCAACCCTCAAAGTTGGAGTTTGGGAGGGAGAGATTAGTGTGACAGTTTCACCGCTTGATGAGTTTAAGTTTATCTTGGAGATAGACTTTTTCGTTCAAACTAAGACTAGCTTGATGCCTCACTTATCAGGTATGCTGATTTTTGTGGAGGAATTACCATACTTTGTACAGGCAGCGTATGGAGGGAAAACTGTAGCAGCTGGTATGCAGTCTCCTCAACAGTTGAAAGCGGGTCTTAAGAGGGGCGAGACCACCTATGTTGCAGCACTAATCGAGATACAACCGGATCAGGTCGTGGAGGTACCTGATGATGTTACAACTATCTTGGTGGATTACGCGGACGTGATGTCACCAAAACTGCCCAACGAACTTCTCCCTTGGAGAGCAATTGACCATAAGATTGAGCTGGAGTCAGGTGCTAAATCTCCTGCTCAGGTCCCTTATCAATTGTCTAATACAAAACTTTTGGAGCTGAGGAAGCAGCTCAACGGACTATTGGATGCGGGACTGATCCAACCGTCGAAAGCCCCATATGACGCTCCAGTGTTGTTTTAGTGGAAACAAGATGGTTCATTTCAGAGGTGCATGACTATCAAGTGCTAAATAAGGTGTTCTCTCGGTTTAGAGAATACAAGTTCTTCATAGAGGAAGAGAAATGCGAGTTCTATCGGAGCGACAGAACCAAGTGGCAGATGTATTGAGTTGAACGGAGGTACAATGCTACGTAGCTGCGCTGTCCACAGTACAGTCAACCCTACTGGAGAGGGTTAAAGAGCAAACTAACGCAGACCCAGCATACGTCCAACTCAGGGGAAAGGTATGTGAAGAGGTAATTAAGCGTTATTGGCTTGAAGATAACTTATTGTATGCTAGAGGTAACAGGTTGTACATCCCGAAGGCGAGAGGGCTGAGGCGTGAGCTGCTGCGAGAGACTCCTGATTCTTAATGGGTAGGACATCTCGGAGGGCAAAGGATGATGGCATTCTTATCCAGGTCATACTATTGGCCAAAAATGGGGGAAGATGCCAAGATGTACATCAAAACTTGTCTCGTGTACCAACTTGATAAGACAGAGAGGAAGAAGCAGAAGGGCTGCTGCAACTCTTGCCTATTCCGGAGAAGCCGTGGCAGTCCATTTCTATGAACTTTATCTCGGGCTTTTCCAAAATGGATGGGATGAGCTTAGTGCTAGTCGTCATCGACCGACTCTCGAAGTATGTGGTGTTCATACCAACACCACACATATGTCCAGTAGAGGTAGCAACTGGGCTGTTCTACAAGCATGTGATGAAGCACTTCGGTGTCCCGAAAGACATCGTGAGTGATCGAGATGCTCGATTCACGGACAGATTTTGAACAACACTCTTCAACTTGATGGGTTCAGAGTTGAAGTTCTTTACGGCTAATCACCAGTAAACGGATGGCCCAACAGAGCGCATCAATGCCTTGGTGGAGGAATACTTGAGACATTATGTGACGACTAGCCAGCAAAATTGGTTGGAGTTGTTGGACACAGCCCAATTTTGTTATAACATCCATAGGTCGTTAGCTACAAGAATGAGTCCTGCAGAGTTTGTCATGGGACAACAGCCTCTCGCTCCTCTCAAGTTGGCTCAATCGACGGAATAAGGAAAGTGCCCTGCTGCACATCGCTTCACCAAGGAGAAGGAGGAGCTGATAGAACAATCTCGGGACAGCTTGCGCAAGGCAGCAAAACGCATGAAGAGGCATGCGGATGAACAAAGGTGTTCATTAGAGTTCCAGGTTGGGGACATGGTGTTGCTGAAACTTACTCCACAGATATGGAAGAAAATCAACAGCAAGACCGTACATTGTGGGTTGGTACCAAAGTATGACGGCCCATTCGAGATGATGAAAAAAGTCGGGCAGGTTGCTTAATGGTTGAATCTACCCGATAGGCTGAAGGTACACCCAACATTCTATGTTAGCTTTCTCAAACTTTTCAACAGGGATTTGCTTGGAGATAGACAACAAGTCAAGAGAGCTCCACTAGTAGCTCAAAAGCAGTTTGACAAGGAGGTTAAGAAAATCTTTGCACACCGAACTATGAGGCAAAGCAAGAAGAATCGACAGACTGATTTTTTTGTGATGTGGAAAGGTAGCAGCGAAGTCGATGGCACGTGGGAGCGGGACTCTACATTATGCCAGTTTGAGAGACAAATCAAGGAATACATGGATTCTACTCCGACGAGAACATCAGACTCTCCTGATGGGGGTGGTTTGTCACACCCGTTGTGAGTGGTAGGTGCCACCACAACGAGATCATATAACGGACCTCATAATCTTGGAGGCAATAGAGTACCTACAACGTATGTGTGCACGGGCAACACACATATGAGGAAACAACAAACTGTGGTGGTTGGTGTCATTACGAGGAGTATCATGCGAGGGAGTGCGTGATCATGCGAGACGACGGACTGCCTCCAACATATGTGTGCATGGACAGCACACATATCAGCAAGTGATAAAGTTACAACAAGTTCGGATGGAGATCCGAACAGCCCAAACCGTCCTGTAGAGTGAGCAGCGCGACAGGTTGGCTAAGGTGAGCCGCAGGAGTTTGTGAACAGCCTGGACACTTGGCGTTGTAGGCTGAAAACACATGGCTGCAGGCTGGAGAATCAAATCTGTAACTGTCAATGGACATGCGGCCAGTAAAGAGGCAATTAAGCGCTCATGGGACAGGTGGCTGCAGCTGGAGGGAGTCAACAAACTGTTAGGAGAATATTGTGGAGTATGTTCTCCATGATCCTAACAGCTAGACTGCAGGGAGAATATTATGGAGTATA
Organism: Trichopus zeylanicus subsp. travancoricus; assembly: GCA_005019695.1. Classification (NCBI taxonomy): domain Eukaryota; kingdom Viridiplantae; phylum Streptophyta; class Magnoliopsida; order Dioscoreales; family Dioscoreaceae; genus Trichopus; species Trichopus zeylanicus. The sequence continues at coordinate 290,820 of RXID01016407.1, read as the reverse complement.
TTTTCTATGATCTCTAGGGGTGGTTCACAGTCAAATATGTGTACTATAAATAGAATAGGGGGTCTATTGAGCTGAGACACACACAGATAGAGAGACTTGTAGCGTCTCCGCATTAGAGTTGTATTCCTTTTATGTGAGCAATAAAAGATTGGTAAGGTTGTTGTACTTCTCTTCTCCTCTATACTCTTGTGGGCTTGTGCGAGTTTGGCGGGCTAAGGTGGGCGAACTTTGGCGCCATCACGGGCAAAACTTCAGGATAGAAGTTTGGTCATGTGACAGATGCCAATATGCATTTACTTGTCAATTATGAATATGAAAGAAGACCCTATGTTTCTGATGTGGAGTATTATACCGCTTTTCATAAATGAGTTGGGGAAACGTAATCTAAATATTTTTATCCTGTCAGGACATTCAAATCCTTTAACTTAGTTTAGATGGTTTGCTCTCTTGATAGCTGCAGATGTCAAGATTTTATCATTCACTATCTATTCGGTAGGTGCAAGGTTCTTTAACACTATTATCTTACCGGTTGAATCTACCCGATAGGCTGAAGGTACACCCAACATTTCATGTTAGATTTCTCAAACTTTTCAACAGGGATTTGCTTGGAGATAGACAGCAAGTCAAGAGGGCTCCACTAGTAGTTCAAAAGCAGTTTGACAAGGAGTTTAAGAAAATCCTTGCACACCGAACTATGGGGCAAAGCAAGAAGAATCGATAGACTGATTTTCTTGTGATGTGGAAAGGTGGCAGCGAAGTCGATGGCACGTGGGAGCGGGACTCTACACTATGCCAGTTTGAGAGACAAATCAAGGAATACATGGATTCTACTCCGACGAGAACATCGGACTCTCCTGGTGAGAGTGGTTTGTCACACCCGTTGTGAGTGGTAGGTGCCACCACAACGAGATCATATAACGGACCTCATGATCTTGGAGGCAATGGAGTACCTACAACGTATGTGTGCACGAGCAACACACATATGATGAAACAACAAACTGTGGTGGTTGGTGTCACTACGAGGAGTATCATGCGAGGGAGTGCGTGATCATGCGAGACGACGGACTGCCTCCAACATATGTGTGCGTGGACAACACACATAGCAGCAAGTGATAAAGTTACAACAAGTTCGGATGGAGATCCGAACAGCCCAAATCGTCCTGTAGAGTGAACAGCGCAACAGGTTGGCTAAGGTGAGCTGTAGGAGTATGTGAACAGCCTGAACACTTGGTGTTGTAGGCTGAAAACACATGGCTGCAGGCTGAAGAATCAGAGCTGCAACTGTCAAGGGACATGTGGCCAGTAAAGAGGCAATTAAGCGCTCATGGGACAGGTGGCTGCAGCTGGAGGGAGTCAACAAACTGTTAGAAGAATATTGTGGAGCATGTTCTCCATGATCCCAACAGCTGGACTGCAGGGAGAACATTGTGGAGCATGTTTTCTATGATCTCCAGGGGTGGCTCACAGTCAAATATGTGTACTATAAATAGAATAGGGGGTCTATTAAGCTGAGACACATACAGATAGAGAGACTTGTAGTGTCACTCCGCATTAGAGTTGTATTCCTTTTATGTGAGTAATAAAATATTGGTAAGATTGTTGTACTTCTCTTCTCCTCTATACTCTTGTGGGCTTGTGCGAGTTTGGCGGGCTAAGGTGGGCGAACTTTGGCACCATCACGGGCAAAATTTCAGGATAGAAGTTTGGTCATGTGACAGATGCCAATATGCATTTACTTGTCAATCATGAATATGAAAGAAGACCCTATGTTTCTGATGTGGAGTATTATACCGCTTTTCATAAATGAGTTGGGGAAACGTAATCTAAATATTTTTATCCTATCAGGACATTCAAATCCCTTAACTTAGTTTAGATGGTTTGCTCTCTTGATAGCTGCAGATGTCAAGATTTTATCATTCACTATCTATTCGGTAGGTGCAAGGTTCTTTAACACCATTATCACACACAATATTTTTTTTTTTGAGTATTGGCCATGGTTGAAGGAAATATTCATGTTTTTAATGTTTTTGCTAAAATAATGTCATCCAAATGAGTGAAAATAAGAGAACTTTGCTGCCTTTCCTGATAAATCACTTAATTATAATACAGATATGTGATTTTGGACTTGCCAAGTGGTTGCCTGATAAGATGACTCATCACTCGGTATCATGTTTTGAAGGAACATTTGGGTTTGTGACTGCTACTTTCATTGGAAACAAGATTATATGCTCTTCATTGTTAACTTCTGTCTCATTGGGTAGATATCTTGCCCCTGAGTACCTCATGCATGGCATAGTGGACGAGAAAACTTATGTCTGCTTGAGCTCATAACGGGACGTAAGGCTGTGGATTCATCACACCAAAGCCTAGTGATATGGGTACACTATTTCTCTGTCTTCTGGAGACATTCGGATGTTAATGCTCAAACATTTCCTTTTCCAGGCTAAACCTTTAGTTGAAACAAACAACATTAAGCAGTTGGTCGATCCTTTGCTCAATGGTGTCTATGATCTTGTTCAACTAAATCGGATGATACGAGCAGCTTCCCTCTGCATCGAGCAGTCATCAATATTGAGGCCACGCATGTGCCAGGCAGGTTTGGAAACAAGAATCTTGTGCAAAAGATAAAAACCCAGGCTAAAATAAAGTGCTTTCTCTCATTCATCTGTTCAATTAATATTTACGGCTTTCACTTGTATATCACTGTAAAAACACCAAAAACATGTATCTGCACAACACAATTAGTATTTGCCCTACAAATTTATATATATATATATATGTGTGTGTGTGTGTGTGCATACCCGTGCAAAATCCCAATTCTGTACAATTACACCCACAAAATTTATTTTTGCATTTGTCTTGTCACAGGACCTTAGTGTTTGTGCTGTAACTACTGCATTCTTAGTTGATCTTTGTATAAATGCTGACCCTACTTTACAGATAGAAAACTGCAAATCTACAAGAGTTTCATGCATTATTTTCAACCATCAGGTACATCTGTGTGAACGCATAGCTCCTTTTATGTGATATCATCAAGTTTCTAATCAGGAGGGACACAATTGTATTTGCAAAAATCTAGAGGTAGATAGACGGATAAAATGGATTTGTGAGAATATATAATCCAATGATTTTGCAAGCTTATAAAATGAAAAAATCCCAATTACTTTATGTTTCTTGCTTCTCATGGCTGTCCTTTTTGATGTTCAGGTTGTAAAGCTAATGACCGGTGAGGATGGCAGATTACAATCTCGAAAATCGACTCAAAAGCCAATGCTCCAAAGGACTTGCTCAGAGGAGCACTTTGATGCGGGGGGATATGATACAGCAAGTTATCTGAGTGATCTCAAGCAGCACAGACGGTTTGCTTTAAATTTTTGAGCATGATCTAGATTACAGATGTATGTACTATCATGGAAGATGCTGTTGTATGATGCTATGTAAAGTAGCTCAGCAACTGAAAAAAAGAAGTGTATATAATAATCCATGTTTTGAGGTTTAAGAGGGTAGAGGAAATTAAGTTCATGTGCTCAAGTTTTTTAAATGCACTGTCAGCAAAGTGGCCATATACAAAGAGAGTGGTATTCTTGGTTGGGTATTATCTGCTTCTATTCGTATGATCCAAAAATGATACTCTTGTATTATCCTAAATCGTCTCGGTACTAAACTACCCTTTATCACCTTTAATTCAATCTTAATTTGTTTTAAAATAAGAGTTTTTTTTATGTATAATTCTCTGAAAAATAATTAAATTACTTATAATTTTTATTTTTTTTTTATAATTACGTATAACACTTGTCTCCATTCAATCTCCTCACGTGTCTCCAACCGATTCTCAAGCTCTCCTATGCATAGCCAGTGGAGTGGGGAGTTGGGGATTCATCGGTGGATTGGGAGGTTAGTGCTGTGTATTCGGCGCAAAATCGAATTGATTATTTGATTTTGATTCAATCGATTTATTTGGTTTGAAAGGAATCGCAGTTGTGCATAACAAAAAGAGGGGTTGAAAGGAAATTTCGAGAGGCCAAAAAAATAAAAAATTCGTTTGAATTGATAAGAAATTACAAAACTTAGGAGGAAATTCTAATGAATAACCTCTAAAACTAATTTCTAATCAAAAGTATATTTGTTTGGATAAATATAAAAATTCTAAATTTAAAATTTAGATAATTTTTTTTTATTTTTCGATCGGGAGTTCAAAATTAAATTGAAAGATAAACAGTAAAAAAAAATCTGAAAATTATGAATTTTAATTTTCAGCCATATTCGAGAGATTTTAGATTCACCCGTAAATAAATCCTAATCCGATCACAAGCGAGTCGAATTTAAATAAATTGGGATATTTAAACTTTCGAATGAAATCACATCTCGCGACCAGATCAGGAAGTCATTTTTTAAAAAAATTCTTTTATCCAAAACTACCTAATTTTGAAGTAACTCAACGGTCAACTGGCACGAAACCCAGTTGGCAGCCCATTTACCCTAAAATCCTCACCCCGGGCCGTAACTACCTCCGCCAACAGCTATCCCTCGAGATGGGCTCCCCACCTAGATCCCGAGGCATCTGGACGGCCTCGCCCTCACCCCTCGTTGTCCGTTGGCCTACTCCGGCTCTGCAGTTTTATTCCATGCTTGGAAAAATTGGGAACATCCAATTTCGATCTGACGGCGGAGATGCGTCCCCGGGAGTCGCACCTTGATGATCGGAGAAGAGTAGGATGGTCCGGAAGGGATCTAATCCAATATTCCTCTTGCGTGCCGGCCCCTACCATTTTTCGAATAAGCCCCTCGTTCTGCTTCCCCGAGAGTACATCCTTCCCTAGCCTACTCCTGTCGTCCCAGTGGACATCTCCGTTTTGAAAATACCCCCTGCATTTTTATTATTTTGCGGACAAACGGGTAAACCCTTCATTATTGATATTTGCAAAAACATCCTATTTTTGTTTATTTACATAAAAACCTCTTCATCAGCTCACTTTTGGGAGCAAAAAAATGATTGGTTTATTAGTTAGAGTAAAAAATATTTACATGAATTTCAAAGGTTATATTGCAAAATATTGAATATACTTGACTTAACGGGTAATTCACCTGCTGGAAATTTTTTTTTTTTAAAGACTAATAATATAGAATGCATTTTGTCACTAAATTCATAAGCATAATTCAGTTTTTGCAAAATATTTAAATTAAAAATTAGGTTTTTGCAACTTTGCTCGCTTTTTTTTTTTTTTTGCGCTAATAGCTACTTAGTAATTATTTGCAATTCCCTAAAATATTTTTAAATGTTATTTTAGCAGTCAAATAATGATACAAACTGATTGAAAAAGAAGAAATTTTATGAAATTATTCCTTCCACATTAACACACATTTGACAACAGTTAAGGATCTGTTTATTTCGTAAATTTTTGAATTCTTAAAATTATAAATTCTGTAAAACTTTAAAATTATGAAACTTATAAAATTTGGCAAATGCAAAATTTGTTAGTTTTTTCAAATTGAAGTTCAATACATGAAGTCACGTGTTAAATTCTGTAATTTAACAAAATACAAAATTTATAAGTTTAAAAATAAATATTAAATATTAAATATTTGAATTTATATGTTCTATAAGATAAATATACTATCAAAAAATTTTAATTTAAAATTTTAAAATTTCAGAATAATAAAAATTTTAGAAATTTAAATTTTGAATAATTTATAAAAGAAATGTCAGCTCTGGTTAGAGATTCTTTCCTGAGAAGCTTGTGACATTGTTGTTGATTAACAGAGAAACGCTTGCCAAAAATGGCTTCAAACGAGTTGTTTGGTGGTTTTGGTTAGAACAAAGATTGCTCAATTGCCAACTAATATCACAAATGCAGGGCTTCTGGCCAGAACAAAACCATTTGAGACGACTCTTCGTTAACCAGTACCTGCGGTACAGCAGACCGCGGATTTCTTGGTCCTATAAAATGCTCGAGAGCTACAGGTGCGGAACACGGTAACAACAGCGATTGAAGCGCAAGCAAAAGAAAAAGAAAAGAAAACGAAAGCGAAGAAGACGAAGAAGAACGGGGTAGGTTTCGTTTAGGAAACGGAGCAGCAGCCATGGCCGCCGTGAACTTCAAGCTCGCCGTCTAGAGATCTGCCCTTCGCCGGTGAAACCCCTCTGGCGAGCTCCCGATCGTGCCGCTGGATGGTCTTTCTCTTCGCCTGCGGCGGCGGACGGCCGGTTGGCCGGTGGAGGAGGTGGTTGACAGAGAAAGTGGAGAATGAGGCGGGGAAAGGGTGGCGGCAGTGGAGGTAGGAACGGGCTGCTTCCGAGCTCGCTGCGGATCATTTCGTCCTGCCTCAAGACTGTCTCGGCGAACGCTGGAAACGTTGCGTCCACAGTACGATCGGCTGGGGCGTCCGTCGCTGCCTCGATCGCCCCCCCTGCTGAAGAGGAGAAGGACCAGGTTGATTCTGATCTCATAAGAATTTGTGGTGGTCTTTTGGTGATTTGGTTTTGGAATTGGGCGGAATTGATAATTTAGGTAGTTCTCTTCCCTGCAATTATTTGATTGCGATGATTGGGGATACGGGCTGTAGATAACTGGGTGGGATTTCGGATTTCAATGATTTGATTTTTGATTCATTTGTGGATTCGCCCGTTGCATTCGTAGTAATAGTAAATTGAGTTCCTTCGGTGTTGCGTAGTCATTTCAGGGGTTTTGGTGGCAAACGTGGCAGCCAATTCTGAGGTGTTTCATTGCTTTGAGTTTACTTGGTACTTGTGGTTTTGTTTAGCTACTGTCAAGTGAACTTTTATGAATCTTCAATGTCTACGCTTCTTATGAACAAAAAGTTTTTTTTTTAAACTCTGTATAATTGCAAATATGGTTTTTTTTTCTGAATGTTTAATCTTTGGTTTGCGGAGCACTTCATTTACTTAGATTTGTTTGGGCTTAGAATATATGTAAAAAATTGGAACTTGTACAATGCTGCTTTTCTTCATTTGTGTAAGAGTAGAAATTGATTTTTATTGTTAGTTAAGATGTGGAAATTATGAAAAAGAATATTATTTGGTGAGGATGTAAGGAGAATATATGCAAGAGAAATGGGTTTTTGCCCTTTGATTCTCGATAAGCAGAAGTATGTGCTGACAAGAGAACATGCCTGCCTAGTTGGTTTGATGAAATTTTATTTTGTCTTAATTATGCTCTTTTTTCTTGCTGCAAGTTCTGACACGATGTTCTGTGTTATAGTTTAGGAGCCCTGTTTTTTTTCCTGCAATCTGATTTTGTGAATGCATTAAAATGTGAAGTTCTTTTATTCAAACAGGTTCTATGGGCTGGATTCGACAAGCTAGAGCTCGGTTCATCTTCCTACAAACATGTCCTGCTACTAGGTTATTCTAATGGATTTCAAGTACTTGATGTTGAGGATGCATCTAATATCTGTGAATTGGTCTCAAAGCGTGATGGACCTGTTACATTCTTACAAGTGCAGCCTATCCCAACGAAATCAGAGGGTTGTGAGGGATTTACATCATCACATCCTTTGCTACTGGTTGTTGCTGGTGATGAAACCAATGGCTTGGGAATGGTTCAAGGTGGTCGCCTGAGTGCATTGATTAGAGAGACAGCCAATGAGCCTCAACAAGGAAGTTGCATTTCCACTCCTACAGTAGTTCGCTTTTTCTCGTTAAAATCTCACAGCTATGTGCATGTCCTGAGGTTTCGATCTGCTGTATACATGGTGCGATGCAGTCCTCAGATAGTTGCCATTGCCCTTGCAGCACAAGTAGGAACTTACGTTATTTATTTATCAAGTCTAATCATGTATTGTTGCACCTAAACTTGGACTAGGACTGCTGACAGCTTGATTTTTGTGTGGCAGATATATTGCTTTGATGCAGTGACTCTTGATAACAAGTTTAGTGTGCTAACATATCCATTGCAAGGAGCTATCGGGGTTAGCATTGGCTATGGTCCCATGGCTGTTGGTCCAAGGTGGTTAGCTTATGCTTCCAATAATCCTCTGATGTCAAATACAGGGCGTCTTAGTCCACAAAACCTTACACCTTCTCCAGGAGTGAGCCCCTCAACCTCGCCGGGCAATGGGAGCTTAGTTGCTCGTTATGCTATGGAGTCTAGTAAACAACTAGCTACTGGAATACTCACTCTAGGCGATATGGGTTACAAAACCTTTTCCAAATACTGTCAAGAGCTCTTACCTGATGGTTCCAGTTCTCCTTTATCAGCATGTTCAGGCAAGAAGATTGGAAGGGTTCCTCCAACAACTCATGCAAGTGACAGTGACAATGTGGGAATGGTTAGTTTCAAACTAATATATGTGTACTAAGTATCTCTCCTACAGAAGACCCTGCAAGATATGTCCATGAATACCCAAAGGCAAACATGCATGAAACTGCAACTAATTTCATTAAATTTGGCCATTATGCATACAATTCTTTGTCTATAGTAATGTTTGTCTAACTTTAGTTATAACGGCTGCTGCAGGTTGTGGTGAAAGATTTTGTTTCAAAAGACGTTATCTCCCAATTTAGGGCTCATACTAGTCCTATATCTGCTTTGTGTTTTGACCCTAGTGGCACACTCTTGGTAACTGCATCTGTACATGGACACAATATCAATGTCTTCAGGATTATGCCGAACCCTATTCCAAATCGTTCAAGCTCAACACGGTATGATTGGACTGCATCTCATGTCCATCTGTACAAGCTATATCGTGGACTAACAACAGCTGTAAGCACACAAATTTTTTCATCTGCTGTGAATAATTGAAATGCCCATTTCCTTTAATGATCATTGGCTCTTGTTATTTATTTTCAGGTCATACAGGACATCTGTTTTAGTCATTATAGTCAGTGGATAGCAATTGTTTCATCCCGGGGTACCTGCCATATTTTTGTCCTGTCTCCTTTTGGTGGTGAAGCTAGTCTTCTGCCACAAAGTCCTAATGGTGGTGGTTCAATCCTTTCACCTAGTCTTACCTTGCCATGGTGGTCTAACTCCTCTTACCTGATGGATCAGAAATTTCTTCAACCTCCTCCTCCGCCTACTACACTTTCTGTAGTTAGTAGGATCAAAAATGGTAATTCTGGTTGGCTAAATACTGTTAGCAATGTTGCTGCATCTGCAGCCGGAAAAACACTTGTACCCTCTGGTGCTCTTGCAGCTGTTTTTCACAATTCTGTATACTGTGAGAATCCACAAGCTCAGTCTAAACTTAATTCATTGGAGCATCTTTTGGTTTATTCTCCATCTGGTCACTTGATTCAGCATGAACTTGTGCCATCTTTGGGTTCAGAATCATGTAACAGCAGCTCAAGGAGTGGATCAAGTCCTCGTTTGCAATTTCAAGATGACGAGTCACATGTAAATGCTGAACCAGTGCAATGGTGGGATGTATGCAGAAGATCAAATTGGCCTGAAAGAGAAGAAAACATTTCAGACATTATGTCAGCCAAACAGCAAAACACCGCAATGAATATAGATACTTGTGATTGTGGGAATGATGACACTTCTTTTTCAATTTCATCCACTGGTTGTATGGCGGGAAAGGAATCTGTACTGGCTCATGAAAGACCTCACTTGTACCTATCCAATGCAGAAGTACACATTAGTTCTGGGAGAACACCAATATGGCAACAACCCAAGGTATTTTCATTTATTTTTTTTGTCCAATTTTTCTATTGTTAATTTCTGAACTCATCACTTCAGTATTATTGATCAACATGTGGCCTTTAGATTTTCTTTTATATGGTGAATCCATTGAGAGCAAACGATGGATCTCTCAATGACTGTGCTGGTGGAGAACTTGAAGTTGAGAAGTTACCAGTTCAAGAGGTTGAAATTAGGCAAAAGGATTTGCTTCCTGTTTTTGACCAATTTCATAGTTCCCGTCCACATTGGAGTGACAGGTAATATCTAACTTTTGTTATTTACTCTCTACATTCCTGTAATGTTATCCTTAATGATCATTTTGTTGTAATATTTTTATTGTGCCTGCAATATTCTCAAAGTAGAATGTGAAAATGAACTTGGACTGGTTTTCAATGCATGCTATTTTACAATTGGGAAACTTCTGGTCCTTATTGACTAATGTGAGAGAAGTATGGGTGATCATCTTATTTTTCAATGCAATAACTGATGAAAATCTCTTCTGACTTTCTTGTGCTTGAAATTTATTGTAAATGAATTAAACCACATTGATCTTACTTGCCTAAAGACTATGACAGTGCCATCAATTCTCTTCGAAGTTTTGGCATAATCATGATATGGTTCACTAAATTTTTAGACTTAGTAAAACTTCTGAATATTTTGTTGTCAACTGAAGCATATAAATGTAATCCTTTTGATGATCTATGATATATATATATATATATATATATATATATATATAAAGACCTATTTGCAACATGATTTAATAGATGATTTGAGGTAACGTTTATTGTTTTGTGCAAGTTTGATGAAGATATCATATCCTTTTCAATATCAGGACTTGAAGCAATATTGTTGATTCAAATGTGCCAAGTGACTAATTCTCTTTCAGGTTAACTCTTAAAGTTAGTTTTAAAAAGAAAAGAAAGAACAATGATTTGGCTTTCAGATCTAATGTTGTCTTTCAGATTTCAGGGAGGAAACAAAATTTGTAGTCTGCTGGTTTTTATAGTTCTATTGACTTGAGAGATTGATATGAGAATTGGCAATATTTCAGTGAGGAATATCTCTAGTGTTCAGTCGTGCTCTAGAACGAAATTGATTGCTAGGTTTAAAATCTAAATGTATGCACCTCGTTTTGCCCATTATGATTCTTCTGTGATTTTGATATTTTAGCTCAAGTAGTTGGCACCCTTTTTTCTTGAAGTATCAATTTTAAACATAGCCCTTTCAAGTATATAGAACATCTGCAACACTGCTAAAAATTAATCATTTTAATGGCATATATTTCTTTTTTTTTTTGCCTTTAAGACTTGATCTATGTGGACTGCTCCAATACTATAAAATTTACTATCTCAGGAGGAAATATGCTTCGTGTGTTCAAGATATGCTTTTGCAAATGTTACTATCATGAATTGTATAATTAGCAATTTTAGGCCAATACTTTGTTTTAAGAGGTATCGGTTGATGTCATGCATTACATTCATCACATAAATGCCATTTGATTATTCATAGTGACACCACATGGCCTTAATATGGCACCGACTTTATGGTGTTGTATGGTATCTATTTTTTTAACTTTTGGAAGGTGAATGGTTTCACCAAATGTTGAACAGAAACGAAAATTGATGGCGAAGTCGCGGATAGTTTCCCAAATTGAAAATTGATGAACCAAATTGGGGGTGGATTGATTTTCTTTGCCAAATAATTTTTACCAAGTAATGAAATTAGCATAGTAATCATAAATAAGTGGCCAAATTCTGTGATAATATGATATATTACAGGCAAACCCTGTAAATCAACTGAACCTACCCTATTTAGTTAAACCACTTTAGTCAATTTGGTTGTATGGGTTAAAAAAAGAAAAGCTCATTTTGGTTTGGATTTCCGCACGTGACTTCAGTTTCTTGACATTTTTCTGTAGAACTGAAGAAGCTGTTCAGTTTCTACTATGGTTTGTTTTGGGCAAATCTACCAAATGCATACCCATATGCTAAAGGCTTGCCACACTTAAATTAGCGAGAAAGATGTCAAATGATACAAAAGTGGGCAGCTGCATGACATTCCTTTGGTTATGCTATGGCCATGTGGTGTGATTTGTGTTCTGCTTGATTGTACCCAGTTCTGCAGTTGCAAGCAAGAATGCATGTTTTCTTTATTCATCTATCTCCAAAGAAGGAAGATCTCGCAGCATGCCATGGAGCTTTTCACATGGAGATCAACATTCAAAATAATTTATGTCAACAAGATCAGAGGGCTGCAGTGCTGGTCTAGAATGACTTTTTAATGGAGAGGGTTGATGGGAAGCTGGGGTACCAAGTGATATGTTTAAGCTGATAGGAAAAATCTGAGGCTTTGGATTTGGTCAAATCGGTTGACCGGTAATTAAAGAAAGTTTGGTGCAAAAAGAAGTGAATTTCCAAGAGAGATAAAGTTAGAGTGCTTTTTATTTGAGATGGACTAGGGAGGTTGTAAAATCAGAATGAACTTTTGTTTTTTTTTAAAATCTCGTTGGTGGTCACTTGGACTGATAATTCCAGAAACCTTAGCCCTGTTTTAGTTTTTTTTTTTAATATGAGATCAACAAGATATAGTTAGCAAGTAGCCCCTTCTTGAGGTTCAAATTGATGTGTTCCTTTGCCAGAAAACAAATTGTCTGGTTAACAATCATTTTTCATTGGATGTGACTGGGGCCATTCTATAGCCATTGAAAGAGAGATTGACGTAAGTAAATAATAGCTTATGCAAACAAGCTTTTAACTTCATGATTTATTAATGAAGTGTTTTTCTTTTATGATAACCTATTATTTTACTTGACAACTTTTGATTCCTAAAATTTTACTCTAGTTCCCAATCTTTTTGGTATATGTTTGCCTGTTAATTAAATGGATATATTAAGTTGCCCAGATTGTTCTCTTCAAACTGGCATGAAATATTTTTTTTTTGTCAGTTGATAAGGCTGATGTACTACCTTGTGAGGGCACCCATTTGTTTCATTTTGCCCTCTTACAGGGGTCTTTCTGGAGAAAGATATCAATCCTCATCTTCAGACTCTACCACATCAGTAGATAGTATGCTAATCCAGCATGCTGCTGCTAATGGGGACTCGAGGCCTGCATCAGTCAAGTTCAGCTCGGGAAAGGGTAAGAGTAGCATTCAAGTAATTCCTTGTTTGGTTTTTGTAAAATGTGCATGCATCTGTTTTAACTATTGTAGAAGATCTGTTTTACACAGGACCTTGCAACCCGGTAAGCTTGCAGCCAGGATCTATCCAGAGGTCAGATTCCACGCTGCATTGTGTATTAGAAGATGGACGTCTTGGTGCAACAACTGCCAAGGCCCAAGTGGATGCATCTGCTGAGGTGCCAAGAAGATTCTCAGGGCAAAATTGTGCATCTTTTGATTACACACACTGCAAAGGTGATTCTCTCATGGATTGCTCTATCATTAAGGAGGCCAACTCTTCAAGCAGCAGTCCGGAGAGTGAGATCATAGATGCCTGTATTCCCGACTTCCATGTTGAACAGGCAGAAATCACTGATTCACATAACTCAGTAGAGTTCACTCAATATTTCCATGAAGGCTATTGTAAAGTATCTGAGCTCGATGACTGCCGTGAGTTAACTGAAGCTGTCATGGATGCAGACAGCAGCAGCAGCTACTGCGAGAGAGAGAAGCCCGAGGAAGACGGTGAAAATGATGACCTGCTCGGTGGTGTATTTGCCTTCTCCGAAGAAGGTATGAATATTCAACTTCCAAGTCATCCTGTGATTCTTGCTCAATGTGTTGCCCTTATATTACCTTACATTGTGGAACAGGTTGAGAACCACTGCATCAACCCCAATGTATAGGTAAAACTAGCAAACTTTCGCTGCAGTTATTGTCTAATGACTACACCTGCAATAAAATGTATCAGGAAAGATCACCTCCAACCCCATAACTGTGCATCATTGCTTGTACTGCATCAGTTCTTTGTGATATTTGCTGTTGTGGCATCAAAAAAAGGGCAAAAAAGTAAAAGCAAAACAAAAGAAAGAAAAAAAGGAAAAAATCTATTTGCATTATCAAAAGGCAAGCAAGTGGTGGAATTGATGGGAAATCCTGCTGAATCATCTGGCTTTGCCATCCATCATTCTCCTGTACATTATGTAGATTTGGACATGTAATTAATGAATTATTAGCTAGGAGACGTTGGAGGATTTTAGCTCCTGGTAGGGGCCTTCATTTTCAAGCCTTGGGATGAAGTCTTCTTGGTGTCTGTTTGTATAGAAGTATTTATGTTTCAAAAACAGGTTCCTAGCAGTGATTCAAGGTAAAATTTCATCCCACTGCTGAACAATTGAATCTTAATGTGTTCCTTTTGTATCATCAGACCATTGATGCTCTCAAACTTAATTAAAATTTGTGTCTTATTCTTTATTTTCTTTTTGCATTTGTAAATCTGGATGTGCATTAAATTGGTTGAGTGGTTCTGTTCATTCCATATTGTTATTGCACATACTCAGAATTTTGATAGATGGGAGATTTCTTGATGCCAAAATAGATAAAATTGGTCTAATGGTCCTCTTGATCCAAAAAAAAAGGTAAAATTAGTGTGGTTTATTAGAACATGAAAATTTTACTCAACTATATTGTTTCAAAAATTTTAACTTCTAGTGGCATGTTCTCATAATTTAGATTTTTGAAACTTTTTACATTTTAACTCAAAAAAGTTTAGATTTTGAATCTTTATTTGACAAGATTTGGCGCAAGATGCACAATATAAGCGGAAGAAGGCATATTTACAATCATATTAATCACAAAAAACTTCGTAATTAGAATCGAATCCTTTATTTAGCAAGTTGGTTAAATTCCGATGTCAAAATAAAAGTAGTCCGTCAACTAACAATAAAACGGGAATCTCAGAAAAAGAAAAGAAAAGAACAGAAAAAGATTCAGGGCAGAACTCTTTTTGCAAAAAAAAAAAAAAAAAAGTTAAAAACTCAAAGCCACATGTCGTTATCGCATTTTTCTGGGGGCTATATATAAGAAATCCATCTTTTGGTTACCCTCCATAGGGCGATTTTTCGCTTTCCCGTTTTCTTTAAAAATCTCCTGATCCTCCTCTCCTTCGGGGTACGTTCTCTTCCAGGGTTTCTGCTCGATCGATTGCTCCTTCTCAACGCGCACTACACCACTCGCTACTCGCCACCAGATGCGCCAATTTGATATTCTCGGCGGTGACTTTTTTCTAGGATTTGCAGGATTCCTTGATTTTTCTTTTGTTGCAATTTGGTTTGATATGAAAGGAAGATGATTTATCAGTTCACATGGTTTAAGATTTGGTATTTCAGGGCAGCGGGGACATCTGAAAATTGATTAACTTTATCTAAGTTTCTGTTTTTTCTTCGTCAAAATTTATGTTGATGTAGAGTCCTCAGAAGAATTCGGATTTTTAGCTTGATTGGAAGGGGTTGTGTCTCTTTATAGTTTTAATGGAATTTCTCTAGTTTTTTTTTATAATTTCTGTGTAGAATGGATTTTTTTGATGTTGAATTCTTGTTGATTCAATCTGAAGTTGACTTTAAATTCGCTTGAACTAGGTTATAAGAAATATTTTTGGTGATTCAGATAGTATCGAACACGTGAAGTAGAACTTCAATATGAATATGTGGAATTGATGAGCTATGTTCAGAGCCACCTCACTTCAAACCTTGAAGATTTTTCTGCTAGTGTTAGATGAAATTCTGCAATCTAAAGAGCTGCAATCTAAATAGTTGCCAATGAAGTTGCAAATAGAGGAAGGTAAGGTAATTTTCTTGTTCAAATTAGTCGTCGTGAATGTAAGTTGCTATAGCTGCCGCATGAAACATGCTTCTTTGATGTTGGAAGTGTAACCTTAACACCAGTTTTCATTTTGAACTACGTTATGTTTGAACTCATATGCAACTAAATTCTGTTATGGGGATTGTTGATTTGTGTAGATGGATGATATGGACTTTGAAGTTGAGGTGCCAATAATACAAGCAGCTGCCATTACAGTCATGGTTGCATCTTATTGCTGTATCTATTTCTACATAGAAATGAAAGAGACAGGATTTGAGGACCTAGATGATCCACCAGAGCCAAAGGAAGAGGATGATTGGGCACAAGCATGCAGAGCCAATGGATAGTAATTTTCTTGATAGGTTGGCAGATAGTGTTGGAAGATTTGTAGATGCTCTCAGGGGCATAAGAACTAGCGAAAGCCTTAGTTTTGCCAAAGGACTGCATGAGGAGGTCCACAAAGCTGAAGGACTTTGGCTATTCTGCAGGGGAGGTACACACAGCCTACAAGCACCTCATGGCTGACGACCTTGAAGAGGATCTTGAAGCCTGCACATTCTATGGTACAGATGAAGAGATCTCCCAACTTTGGGCCGAGGACTTCTTTGGCTTCCCTAGCATAGATTATAAGAAAAATTTTTTGGGGAGGATCTATTTGTCCTGGTCCTTTTTTCTTGCAGTGAAGTCATTTTCATGGGATAGCAAGGAACAGATGAAATTGATAACTTGGGTACTTTTTTTTTTTGGTACTTGATAACTTGGATATGAACATGTAGAGTTGATGAGTTATGTTTAGAGCCATCTCAGGACTTCAAACTTTGAGGACTTTTCTAGTGTTAAATGAAGTGCTGCACTCTAACGAGTTGTCACGAAAGTTGCAAATAGAGCAAGGAAATATAATTTTCTTGTTAAAAAACTAGTAATCGTGCTAGAAGTTGTGATTGCTGCTTCCATCAAAGATGCACTGTGATGTTTGTAGTGTACCCTTGTATTGGTTTTTGAGTTGAATTATGCTAGTAGTTATATTTGAGCTAATCTGCAGCTATATTGTGTAGATGAATGATATGGACTCTAACCTTCATATACAAGTACATCCGGCAGGATTTGAGGACTCAGGTGATCCAAACCAGAGTCCAAGAGGAACAGGGTCAGGTGCAAGCAGTCAGAGTCAATTGGAAGTAATGTTTATGATAGGTTGGCCAACAGTTTCAAAAGATTTGCAGATGCTCTTAAGCGCAGGAGAACTAGCCAAAGCGTTAGCTTTGCCAAAGAACTGCATGAGGTCCACAAACTGAAGAACTTTGGTTATTCTGCACAGCAGGTACGCAGAGCAGACAAGCACCTTATGGCTGACGACTATGAAGCTTGCACGTTCTACAGAATGGATGAAGAGATGCGCCAACTTTGGGCTGAGGACTTCTTTGGCTCCCCCAACATGGATTTAGCATTTGCTACCGCTGAACGACTGAACTGCTTTTGCATTTTCTTTATTAGGATGTTCTATTTGAATGTGTAATCCAGATCTGTCCTCTGGGATACTCTCCTTCTATTTTGAGCGTTAAGACTCTGTCACGATGTAACTTGTTTCTATGTTTCTTCCACTGGTATGACCATGTTCTTGCGATGTCTTCTTTCTGTATATGTTGGAGCCATGTGTTGATTCCAAGCAACCTTTTGAGATTCAAAGAATCAGATATATGGAGCTATCTATTATTAATTCGAACATAAATTTTTGAAATTTTTAACATCTGTTAGTTCATTAATTTTTGTATATATTGAATTACTATTAGCACAGTCGGAGAAATGTTATTTTGTTGAAAAATATGAACATATTTCTCGTCGGCTACTTATGCTTAACCACGAGGCGCTTCAATTTCCTTTGGTTATGCAAAAGTGGATGTTTTTAAGAAATTATATGCAATTATAAAATTTTTCAGGAACTTCTATATAGTTATCTAAAAAACGATGTGTGCTTTACTAACCTAATGCATTAGATAGTCTTTCAAGTAGGGGTATAAACAAGTCGAACCAATTTTAACTCGGCTTCAAAATTAGTAAGTTCAAGCCTGGCAAATTGAGCTCGAGCCGAGTCGAGTCAGCTAGGCTTAAATATAAATTTTCAAAAATTAATTTTTAATTAATTTATACAAATAATTTTAAAAAATTACGAAAAAAATGTAAAAAAAATCAACCACAATACCACAAATGATAATTCATAAATTTATAATAAAAAATATTAAATGTAAAAAATTTATAAGTAATACTAATGATATATAATTTAGAAAATATGAATATTGAAAAAAATCATACTTATAAATAATATCTAAATATAAAAAATTATATATTCTATATTATATGTTGTAAAAAATATTATTATATATTAAAAAATAGGAACAATTACTTATAACCCTTATAATTAGCCTTAATTACCTACAACCCCGTAATTTTCGGAATTACCCATACCTCCCTTTTCTCAAAATATTTACCTACACACCCCTGATTGTTATTTAATCAAATTTTTCCCAAAAAATTTCGATTTTACCCTTGGTTATTTTACAATTAAATTCCTAAAAACTTATTTTTTATTATTTAACACTCTGAAAATTCGGGTTTTTACAAATAACATCTCGAAATTATTCCGATTTACAGAAAAGTCCCCGAAATTATTGCGACGGCAACGAGCCCGGCGACGGGAGCGGAGGCCGAAGCCGGCCTCGGGCTCGGGCTTGGCATGCGGGCGTGGACTGTCTCGGCCT
Source organism: Trichopus zeylanicus subsp. travancoricus (assembly GCA_005019695.1). Taxonomy (NCBI): domain Eukaryota; kingdom Viridiplantae; phylum Streptophyta; class Magnoliopsida; order Dioscoreales; family Dioscoreaceae; genus Trichopus; species Trichopus zeylanicus. The sequence goes on along the minus strand of RXID01016407.1, from coordinate 272,618 downwards.
TGGCTGTCCGCGCGCGCGTGTCGGCGCGCCTGCCTCGGCCTCCGTCCTCGGCACGCGGGTACGGACGGCCTCGGCCTTGGCGGTCCGCGCCTGCTTGCCGGGACGGAGGCCGAGGCCGGCGCGCCGGCACGCGGCTTGAACGGCCAAGGCCGAGGCTGTCCGTTCCCGCGTGCCGGCGCGCCGGCCTCGACCTCCGTCCCCGGCACACGGGCGCAGACCGCCACGCCTTGGTCATTCGCGCTCACGTGCCGGCACGCCAGCCAGCCGGCCTCAGCCTCCGCTCTCGCCGTCGGCCTCCGGCATCGCCGCCCGCGTGCCGGCACCCTCACCGCCGTCATAATAATTTCGGGGACTTTTCTATAAATCGGAATAATTTCGGGGTGGTATTTGCAAAAATTCGAATTTAGGAGATTTTTCTGTAAATCGAAATAATTTCGGGATGTTATTTGTAAAAAATCGAATTTCGAGATGTCAAATAATAAAAAATAAGTTTTTAGGGGTTTAGTTGTAAAATAACCAAGGATAAAATCGAAATTTTTAGGAAAAAATTTGATTAAATAACAATCAGAGATGTATAAGTAAATGTTTTGAAAAAATGGGATGCGGGTAATTCCGGAAATTACGAAGAATTATAAATAATTAAGGTTAATTACAGTATGCTACATATAATTATCCCTAAAAAATAAATGAACTCTCAAATTAAAATCGAGTCAGCCATGTCTAGTTCAAATTTGATTCATTATCAAAAAAGTTAAAATAAGTCCAACCAAATTCAAGTCAAACTTAACACAAATTGAGACAAATTCGAGTTGAGTTGGAGCCAAGCGAGCTGTATGTGAACTATTAACTAAATTGACACCCCTTCATCCAACTATTGATCACTCAATCGACCCACTTATAAACTAGTAATCCACGTGAAATCACACAAATAATGAAATTATGTGACTACCCTTTTATTAAAGAGAATTCCACCATTTATGCGGGTCGATGTTTTCGTCGACAGAGTGGTCGGCAAACGGCATCTCAATATTTTGGTATAAATTTCGAGCCATGTGGATGAATGAGATCTTCGACCTTCTCCCTCTATTCTTCTTCTCCAATGGGTCTAATCGGGCTTGGCCTCCTGCTTCTGTCATTGCTCTGCTGCGAATTCCTCGCCGGCGTCGCCGCCCTCGCAGATCCGCCGGCTCCGATCATTAACCCCGCCAAATCCAGGCAGATCTCCGGGAAGCCAAGGTTTGCGCTTTTCCTTACCTTTCAAAACCTTTCAGGGGATTCAGATGGTTGTAGATCTCAAAATTCGATTCTTTTAGGGCTTTTGTGTATGAGGGGTTCCTCACGGACGAGGAATGCGACCACTTGATTTCTCTGGTGAGTTCTGGGGTTCTCGTAGTTGAGAAAAGAATAGTTTTTAATGGGATTTGGTGGTGAGATCTGTATGATTGGCAGGCGAAGTCGGAGCTGAAGAGGTCGCAGGTGGCCGACAATTTGTCCGGGAAAAGCACGCTTAGTGAGGTCCGGACGAGCTCCGGGATGTTCATTGGAAAGGGAAAGGTTTGTTCTTTGTTGTGTGATTTGGTGGGTTTCTATTGTTCTGTTCTTGGTATCAATTTGTTGAGGGGAAATCAAGCAACTTGGATGAATGATTGGAGTAAGGTGGTTGAAATCTTGGTTTTTAGTTGAGATCCTACGGTAATGGCTACATTGGTGAATTGAGATTGGTTTCTTTCATGTTGAAGCTATTCCTACTCCTGAATTGCCTGGTTATAACTGGTGTAATTGTTTTAGGTCTGGTAACTTATATTTGTGCTGCCCCTGTATTGACCACTACTTGCATTAGTGAGATTTCTGTATGGGTGAAAATAGTATTATGGGCTTTATTATACATATAATTTGCCCAGATAACTATCTTGTTCTTTTGTTGTTTTTTTTTTCTCTTTTTATGAGCTTCCATTATATTAAGGGTTTAGACAGTAATATAGGATTTATGGTTGTACCATAATACTAAATGGGAGATCTAAATTCACGTTAAGCAAAAAAAGGGGGTTTGAAGGTTAATTGTTGAATGCATAACTGTGGTCTGTTTATAAAAGATAAATCTACAATGAATCTGAATAGTCTTTGCTTGTTGTTTCAATAGATGATCAACTTCCCACTAACATGCAGAATAATATGTTCAGGATTCTATTGTTGCATGTATTGAAGATAAGATTGCTGCCTGGACGTTCCTTCCCAAGGGTAATGGGTGTTTTTCAATTATTTTTGGATGAAATTAACATGTTTTATACCTTGTGTCATGCTTTCAAGTTGATGCTTTATAAAACATGTTTTATATCTTGTTGCGCATATCAGTTGATGTTCGCTTTTGCTCAAGTCATGCTTCTGGTTTGACATCATTAACTGGAAATTTACTTGTTGCCTACCGAGTTGTTTATTTTGGAAAAATTACTGATTATACACTAAAGTTTCTTCCCAATCAATGTTGCTTTATTAATCCCTGCTTGGAACAGCAGCATAATACCATATCGACATTAATGTATAAATAAATCTGGTCTTTGATTTTACTGGCATCTTTTATGGTAGAAGAGAAATTTTTCTATTGTGGTTCAGACACGTAATTGCACAACTGATAAAAGTGGAAGACTGAAATTAGCATGCTCTACTTAGGAAAGTCACTCAAGTTCTCCTTGGGTTGGGAAGACAGTTTTAATGAAGCTATTCAAAACATGCTTGATGTTGTTTGGTTGCCATTTGGAATAGGTGAATTATACATGGAAAATTAGCTTATTATACTTTGGAAAGCTATCCCATTTCGCTTTGCCATAAATTTCTAGTATAAACCAATTTATCCCAGATTAATCTCTTTTCCAAGCACGAGATTGTTAGTGACAAACACATAAAGAAACTCCATCAAGGAGGTTCTTCATATTCATGGGAGCCTGTCATCTCCAGAAATAAGCAAGTGAAATGGTTCTCACCCTTTCATCAACTTAAAAAGTTTTGCTCTTTTGGCACGAGGAAAATATGAGATTAAGACAATCTCAGATTTTGTTAAACTCATATTAGTTAGAATTGCTTGAGTCTAAAGAAGTATTCTTTATTTGAAATCTTTTTTTTTTTTAGTGTATAGTTGTCATATGACAAATTTATGGAGTTAGCATTATTCCTACAACAGTATCCATTTGGGGGATCAAACTTATAGCTGGAAATTTATTGGGGCTGACTGAAGTGGGAAATTGGAAACATATTAATAGAAATGTACTCGAAATTGAAAAATATAATTGTTTTATTTTATTTTTTAAATGATTATCTGAACGGAGTAATAGTGATTGGAAACCAAATGTTTGTTAGCCATGTTAAGGACTTGCTGTAAGATGAAATGCTGGAGTATAATTAGATGTGCAGGTCCCAGAATTTGTGAGAATAGTCCTTCAGTGCCTGCAGAGCATTTACAGTAATAGTTATATGACACCAAATAGCGAAACTTTTGATGAATTTTTTTGTTCATTTGAATCTGAGAAATGCAGCAGACTAGGATATTGAAAAATCAATAAACAAATAAAGTGGAGAGGCTAGACTTTCCAAATAGTCAAAATTTGATCCTGAAATAAAAAATTATGAGACAGGATTGGACATTCCAGATCTTCTCAAAAGTGCATTAGTTTGTTTTGCGAGTAAGTTTCCAAAACATAAAATAAGAGACATAAAAGATTGGCATGCTGAGATTGTTCCTTTATTGCATGATGATGGTTAAAAAAACCCTCAAGTTCTTTTTTGCTTGTCCAATGGAGGTGTAGGAGGGTTGAGGGTGCTGAAAGAGGATTGATAGGATAAACAGGTGGTGATAGGACAAATACAAGGTACAGGAGAGCCCTACCTTGAAGCAAGTTGAAGGTGAGATTATAAGGGTGTAAGGATTAAATGTAGATCTATTGTTTTTAGTCTACTAGAAGGCTAACAGGAATAAAAGGTCACAAATGCACTGAACTTGCAAGATTCCAACAATGGTTGCTTTTGTGGGTGATGAAGATTCAGAGAGGAAAGGCATATTTTACACTTGTGCTATAGTTCCAAAGAGCTTGAAATAGAAGAACCATGATAGATTTTTTCTTTTTTTTAAGAATATCTAAAGAAAGAGGTTTAAATGGGTGAAGTGGACTTGTGACCCATAATGTGCTCCGCAACTTTCTTGGGATTGACTCAAAATGAAGTTTGTCTGCTTTTGTGACTCATGTAGCCCGTGATATGTTTTTCAACTCTTCAACGAAATGGAGTGTCATATTGGATGGTTACATGGTAGAACTGATCCATCATAACCTAGATGCTATATGTGTGGCCTGTTCTCGTCCATGGATGACGTCATTTCCAAGCAAAACATCTTTTGCTTGACTACTATGCAAGATGACTGAACCTGTTGTTGGATATGGGAGAATGGTAGTGCTATCTCCTATAAGTTCTACTAAACTTAGATGGCCAACTAAGAAAATAATAAAATTCATGTTCAATGGTAAGTTAATTTACAAAATAGAAATTACTGCCTTGTAGAATTCTATGTCTACTTTGAACATTCATAGTAACATGTTAGTTTGAGTACTGATATTTCAGATTTTTTTTTTCTGGTAAGATTGATTTTTGCTATGCAGAAAATGGTGAGGATATTCAAGTGTTGAGATATGAACATGGCCAGAAATATGATCCACACTACGATTACTTCACTGACAAGGTTAACATAGCTCGTGGTGGTCACCGCATTGCCACTGTACTTATGTATCTCTCAAATGTGGCAAAAGGTGGTGAAACTGTGTTTCCAGCAGCTGAGGTTAGTTTATTGGGTTTCTTCTTTTATTACTGTTACATAAATTTTTTTCTTTTGTTACTATTACATAATTTCAAAACCTTGTCTCGGCTGACGTTTAATATCTATTTTTAGAGTAAATGGTTTCTTTGGGACCCCTGTAGCTTTTTTGTCTGATTCTGCTGAACATTGTCTCACCAAGTACTTACCAATTTTTTTTTTTTTTTATCATTTCCATTGCCTATATTCATGATTTGGGACATTTTTCTTAATGATGGATAGTTGTCCTCCCGTCCTGGTGCATACCCAAAGGATGATGATTTATCAGAATGTGCTCAGCGGGGTATTGCAGGTGAATGCTCCAAAACAAAATCTTTGCTACCCATATAACAATCTTTGATCTGGAACTCATTGGTTGTCTAAATCTTACATTCTCTCAGTAAAACCACAACGCGGAGATGCCCTTCTCTTCTTCAGCCTCCACCCGGATGCTACAACTGATGAGAGTAGTCTACATGCTGGATGCCCAGTGATAGAAGGCGAGAAATGGTCGGCCACAAAGTGGATTCACGTAGCATCATTTGATAAAATAGTGAGTATTGGTGGCAGCTGCAAAGATGACAATGATAACTGTGCAAGGTGGGCAGCTCTCGGGGAGTGTACAAAGAACCCAGAGTATATGGTGGGAACTGCTGACTTGCCTGGCTACTGTAGAAGGAGCTGCAATGTTTGTTAGAAACTTACTGCTTTTGCAAAGCTCATGAGGTTCCGGATACAGGGTTATATACTTTCTTCAGATTATGTTTCAGTCAAGAGGTTTAAATGTTGCTGTTTGTATCAGTGACCACTTACTTATTTCTTGTAGTTCGTTTCCATGTTTCTTTTATCACAATGATTTTGTAATTGAGTAATAATTAAATGGATATACGAAATTGAGTTGATAATAAGAGGCTTTCTTGTTTCTGGTAATTGTCCTGGTCCTGGGTGCTCCATGCAATCGTATGATTGGCCATACTTGCTGTGAAGTCTACTTTGGACTGAGATGATTGCATTTTAAAATAGTATCACTAATTTAATTGTAGTTTAAAATTTCAACTAGTTAATTGTGATTTTTTTTCTCGATGATACAGAACCAAATGGGCCCTTATGATTTAGCAAGTTGCATCATGTCTGATAAACCTTTTGCTAATCCGCACTTACAGCAATTCTTTTTTAGTGCAATTGAGTCCGGAACTGGAACTCACTACTTCCAAGAAACCTGAAATTTCCCATTTTACCTGTTTACTGAAAGAGGATTAACTTGTAAGTGAGTCAATAAAGGTGTTTTCCTTCTATATTCAGATTAACAATATTGGACTCGACCTAAACAAATCAATTAACTCTTATATAGAGGAAGAGTAAAAAGTGTCATTTTCAAGAAACTTCAGTTCTAGCCACTTCCTCCAGATCCCGCACTTCCCTTCACCTACCAACAACCAAACATCTTATGTTTATCATCAAACTTCAAGGTTTTGGCTCTTTCAGACAACTCCAAACCAACATCGCATGCCCAGGACACAAACTATGTCATCTTTTAATTTCTTGATAATTAACACAAATCCTATGACTCACTTTTAAGTTTTTTTTTTTTGCTATCATTGCGTATACCTTTCAGTGTATTGTACAGTTATATAAAATTCATTATATTCTAAATTTTGCATTCAACCTTGCATTGTAAACTCCCTGCATACTGAATTTTACATATAGCCTCGCATAACATTCTCATTAGATCAAGTTATTTCATTATTATTTTGTTGAAGTCAATTTGAAGATCTTATGAAGGGATTTTTTTTATTATTATTTCTTCAAACTGTATTCATATATGATGATAAAAATGCTACTTCACATCCTATTTCAAGTACAAAGATTGCAATGACCATAGGTAAATAGACACATGATTACGTAAAGAAGAAAATATGCAAAAAATATTATACTTACAATATAAACTTTGGGGATTTTTGCATGTATATTCTTCAATAGTTGTGAAGTTGCATTTATACTTTGATAAAAATTCAACTTATGCATAATCTTTTAAAACCCACTAAACTTGCATGTGAACCCCTAGATGTAACACATGTTTAATTAAAAAATATAGTGAAAATTTTTATTATCATTTGACAATTTTATAAGTTTCTAGCTATATTCAACTTTTCAAATTCTCAATAAGCCCTCCCATTAAACAAGATTAGTGTAATAAATTCATTTTGTGGGTTCCAGTATACGATGGTTTGTCAAGGCCAGCTCATAAAGGTGGAAAAAAAGCTCATTTCTTCTTCTTGACCCCATCCTTCTATATTAAATCCATCAACCTCATCTTCCCTCCCTTATCATAACCCATTTTTCTCGGTCACAAATACCATTACACCTATAATCATTGAAACACTAGGCATTTGACCTCCTTCTATCTTTGCAGGGACTCTAACCAAGGTTGAAATCACTCAACTGTTGTTTGGCAACATCTCTATCCCTCGACAGCTAACTTTCCAAAGTTATGCAATGGACAACATTGTGATAATACTTAGATTTCAAAGAAAGGTCACATGCTACAATGTTTTCATCATGAGGCAGTTCTTATTGAAATATTTAGCAATTACAATCTAAACCCTTCTTTGATTGTTATGAAGTACTTAGTTTGATATGAGTATTGGAAACTGGTGATCATACATGGTGATATCAGTTTTGTAGGATGCACAAAATCCACCTCATATCTCAAAAGAAGCAATCAATCTAACAATTGATGTTTGTAATTTGAAGACTGAATTGGGCAATGCTTGCATAATATAGTATGTCTTCTTCGAAAAAGGTGATGGATGATGTGTTGAAACTATCTTTTCATTTCCTTCTATCTTATGTTGGATTGTGTTGTTACGTTATTTTTTTATATTTGTTATCTCATTCTTCCCATCATTTTAGGTATAGAGTTTATTCATGCTATCACATTTGTAATCTTAAATATATGTTTGACATGAATTATATGTTATTTTTATATAATCAATTGATCTCATGGTCATATTTGTTAAATTTTATGTATATTATGTGATCATTTATTATACTATATGGTTATTTGTTATATTATGTGGTTATTGATTATACTATATGATTGTTAGTTATAGTGGATGATATCTGTTTATTTTTGTTGGGGTTCTACTACTTGTTAGTAGAAATTTATGATATGTGAATACATTTGTACTATTATATGTGGTTTATGTTAAATATTCAACGAACAATCGTTAAACTAGTTATTATATGGGTATTATGATTAGAATGGTTGACTTCATTCATATTATCTAGTTTCTATTCATAATAGATTATAATTGAGTATATATATTTATAAACATTTATGTTATCGTGTGAAGATTAGATTATTAAAAATTTATATTTTAATGCCTTGATTTTTGTCAAAACCAAATATATAATTATCTTGACTAATATATGAACTTATTAGAGAACAACAATGCTCAAAATTATCTAGTTATGTGTTGTTTGAAGGCAAACTATTTACTTTACATAGGCATACTTAAAGCAAATTGGTAATAGCCATATCAATAGAGGAATTTAAGAACCGATAACAACAATGGAATAGTTCAAAATGCTACAGTAAATTAGTTAAATTCATGCCTATGAAGGTAGTGATGTTATAACACTTCGAATTAAAATAATTGGTTACAAGTCATTAAAATACTAAAAAAAATTTTATGCATAAGTTAAACAATTCACAATCATTTTGAAGGGAGGATATTTGCAAGTGGCTTGATTTGGGTCATTTGGATAGCCATATCAAATGCCTTTTTATCTTTGGGGGTTGAATCATCTATGATAATATTAGTTGCAAATATACAACGCAACATGAGAATATCAGCGAGATTTATTTAAACAATTTATCCTTTCAGCAAAAGATTCATAAATTACAAAATAAACATCCATAATTAATAATTTGTACAAACAAAATATGTAAGTAAAAATAAACCTGTATGATTAAAAATATGCAATAGTGATCAAAAGAAAACTAATATGATTAGAAAATAAATGTTATGATCAAAACAAAAAATATATGACTAGAAATGAGTAGTTATAATCACAATCAAATATATATATGTTTAGAACTAAGTAGTTATGGTCAAAACCAAATATATATGATTAGAATAAAACAATTATGATAAAAAATAAGATAATAATTAAAAAGTGTATGTTGGACTTTGTTGGCGACATGTTGCATGTGATTAATTTTAGGCCAGGATGATGGATCAAATACTTTGTGATGTTCAAATAAGTGCTTTTGGAATAGGTCTTTTTAGGAGAAGTCAAATAAACTCATCATTAAATAGCAAAATATTAAAATATAAATTATAAGCATAAGTAATTGTATCACTTCTTGTGTAATCGCATTATATTTTGCGTCTTTGATTGAAGTATAATGCTAGTATTATATTCCCCATAGCACACACATGTAATTGAAAAAGATTTTTTATGTATGCATACAAGCTATCGTATATAATCATACATAAATAAATATAGACAGTTAACAATATATACTGAGACAATTTATTGCTAATTTCATATATACATTATAACTAGAAAATCATCTATCAAACATCAAACATCACAAATATAATTACAACTTTAAAAAAAGTGCATTGATCGATATATATTTTTAGTAAGAAAAATTACACCATAATCAGTTCACAACATCATTTTATGTGAACAATAATGATTATCTAAGATTTTACCTAAATCTCATATTGAGACAAATCTCGATTACTCAAAACAAATCATAAATATATCGTACAACAATTACATACCCAATTAATGATTTATAACTTAGAGAACAAAATTTTATTCCAACATTTTCAAAACAATAACTACAAATATAAATAAGAAAATTTACTTAAAATAAATATAGATAGATCGAAACACTTACAAATCTTGCAACATATATATAGTCTAGTAATTTGTAACATACATAATACTAACAATTAGTCCACATTTACCACTACGAGTTATTTTTCACAAAATTAATACATATTCACCATCCCCAATATTCCTAAACTCACTTTCCAATTGTCTTCTAAATTGAAGATAAAATCACAACAATTGAGATGAACCATAAGAACTTAAACAATATAAAACCAAATAGAGAGTGATTTTTTGACCTAATCATGTGTTAAAATACCTTAATAGAGGGGATTCTACTACATTGAAGATGGGAATGATGTTGCCGAACGAGCATAATATCGTCATGGAATGCAAATGTAAGAGGGGCAAGCGAACGGAATGATAATGATTGACGAGAGAAGGACAGAAGATAAATTGTCACGAGAATGTGAGAACAAAAAAAAGCTATACAACAATAACTAACAGGAGATAAAGAAAGACTTAAAAGAGTGAGAGTGATCTATTTTTTAGAGTAAGAACAAAATTGTCCTCGAAAATTTTAAAAATATTTTTTATTCAAAAAAATAAAACGAAAACGAAAACGTAATTTCACCTCATTTTAATTCCATTTGTAATGATAGTGAGTACATATTCACCACCATGAGTTATTTTTCACAAATTAACACAGATTCACCATCCGATATTTCTAAACTCACTTGCTCATTGTCTTCCAAATTAAGCATAAAATAACAACAATTGAGATGAACCATAATAACTTAAATAATATAAAAGTACCTAGTCAGTGTTAAAATACATTAATAGAGGATTCTATGACACTGAAGTTGGGGACAATGCTACCGCACGAGCATAATGTTGAAATGAAATATCAATGTAAGAGGGGAGAGCGAATGAGATGACGATGACTAGTAAAAGAGGTACTGAAGACAAATTGTTACAAGGATGCGAAAACGAACAAAAGCCACACGACAACGATGAATAGAAAATAAAGATCCAAGAGAGTGAGAGTGATCTATTTTTCAAAGTAAAAATAAAATCATCCTTGAAAAATCTAAAAATATTTTTTATTAAAAAAACGAAAGTGGAAGCCTAATTTCGTCGAATTTTAACTCTATTTGTATGGATAGTGAGAAAATATGCAAATATTGTGATACTTAGAGAGACTGAAAGGTAATTTAAAAAATATGAGAAAACTTTCAGAGATATATCATACTATATTAAATTGTTTCATGGTCATAGAATCAATGCTACAATTTTTTTAGAACAGGGAGATAACCATCCATAATTTTCATAAAAATAAAGGAAATAAATGAGTTGTGATGTTTTGATGAAAAAATGGCTCGAGCCTCGAGCGGCAGGGCTAGACAACAAAATCTTTTTTAACTCCGAATCATCAGTAGAGACAAAAATGTCAAAACCATTGCCATCCATGGCGCCAGATTCCTACTCCGGCGCAGACCGAGAAGGGTTTATTGTAAATACCTCCTCATAATCTTTTGTATTCATAAAAAACCACCTACTTTTTAAAATTATATATATAATATCCTAGAATATTGACTAGTATTATGGTAGTATGCTCCCTAAATTAAGATTAAGTTAGTAGTAATAAAAAAAGTCTGGAATATTTCATTTAATATTGTTAATCCTTTTTTCTTAAATTAAAATTACAATCAAAAGTTTAAATTTAGATTTTAAAAATTTTTTCCAAGAGGGAAATTTAGGAAAAAAAATTTAGAGGACTTTTTGCAAATAAGAAATAATATTAGAGGATGAATAATAATAGTTAAGAATGGATATTACACGGAGTTACACATTGAAAAAAAAGTTAGGGAGTTTTCTGAAATTACGAAAGATTCTTGGGAGGTATTTGCAGTAAAACCCAAAAGGCCAAAAAGAGAGACAAAGCCAGAAAAGGAAAAGATTCTTTGTCATTTAAAAGTATGGAATCATTACTTGTTGCCTGAAGGACATGGATGACAAGTGTCTTGCTGGTTGTGGCAATGTCCCAAACCAGTTCTCTTCCATCTCCTTTTTCTTCACCAACCTCTACAAAGAGGAACGCAGAGAGATGAGGTGAGATCACACTTCGAAGTTTGGATTCAAAGGTATGTATGGCAAGTTCATTACTAGCTTCCATAGGTGATACAAGGTACCTGGTCAAAAAGAAGGGAGATGCAGTAATTGATTTCGATCAAATGTGTCAAGATTCAAATACTGTGGTCAAGAGTCAACAGGGTTCATTCATCAATTCACTCAATCAAAGCCCTTAAATTATTGTTAGTAAGTACTATTTGTTATGCCGTTTTTAGGTTTTTTTTGAAGTATAAAGATTAGGCCATCAGTGTGGGGTTTGGAGCAAAGGGAGCAATGGAGGTGGTGCAGTTGCAGAGGAGGTTCATTGATCTCACCTCTTCTCTCTTCACGGAGGTCTGCATAAAGAAAATTCTCATCCATTTTTTTTTCTCCTTTCGACTGTACTAGTCTAATGACTTGAATATGCTGATTTTTCTTTCTTTTCCATTTTCTTTTGGTGGTGGGAAGGGGATTCTGGATGAGCAGTTCACACAGTTGCAGCAGCTGCAGGATGAGAGCAATCCAGACTTTGTTGTGGAAGTGGTGTCCCTCTTCTTTGAAGATTCCGAGAAGCTTCTCAATAATCTGAGCGTGACTTTGTAATTTTCTTTCTTGTTTGTGGGTTTGTAATATGTAAAGGTTTTTCCCTAACCATTTTGATTTTTTTTTCATGAAGGGATCAGCAAATTATGGATTTCAAGAAGGTTGATGCCCATGTCCACCAGCTAAAGGGCAGCAGCTCCAGGTAATGTTACATTCCGCATCTGTTGTTCGATGAAATGCTTCAAAAATGCATGTTTTTTTTTTAGCTTGGTTTCTGTTTGAGCAGCATTGGTGCTCAGAGGGTTAAGAATGTCTGCCTGGCCTTCAGAAGCTGCTGTGAAGAGGGAAACAGAGAAGGGTAAGTAAGAAAGCACTCGTCCTGTGCAGGTTTCTCTGATAATAAAGCACTTGTCCTGTGCAGGTGCCTGAAATGCTTGCAGCAAGTTAAAAATGAGTACTTTCTTGTGAAGAGCAAGCTTGAAGCTCTGTTCATGGTATTGACACATCCCTTTCATTTGCTCTTGATTTTTTCCTTTTTTCCTCGCAGACATGTTGATTGAAATTTCTCTTTTTGGGTTGATGAATTACAGCTGGAGCAGCAGATAGTGGCAGCTGGTGGGTCAGTTCCAGACTTCCAGTGATGTAGTTTTTGATACTTGTCTGAGCCAAAAAGTTGTGGTCTTGCCCAGTGTTTTGCCAGTTGTTTTGTTTTCATCCAGGCCCCCTGCTTTGGTTTGGAAGCATTTTTTTTCATGATTTGCCCAGTAGAAGCTGGCATGTTTCTTTAGTGCTGCGTACAAAAACCTCAGACTAGGTTGCTGGTTTCTGTCATTGACTGCATGTTTGTAGCTTGTTGGATCTAATCCGGCATTTGTTCATAATGAGTTAGGGTTTCATTTCTGGATTCTCAAATCATGTGGCACATTCCGGGTTGCGCCAAGAGGTGCAATCCTCAAATTATGTGTTCAAAATATTGTTTGCTTATTTAGATTTGTCATGTCTTATTGGAATGTGTCATTTATGCTTTGACATTTGTTATGTTTGCTTGCAATCCATTTGCTATGATCTGAGAAACAGAAGTTCAGAGAGTTTATTGTCTGAGTTCCTCAAAGATATTAATCAATTCTTTACCAAAAACATAAAAAAAAAAAAGAAGATTCAACAATTGAAGGTTAACTACTCAAAACCTCTCATTTGTAATTTTTGCTTCTGACTTCAAAATTTATCATCAGAACTTGACTAACAAGGTGACTAACAAGGGAGGATAAAATTTCGACTTCAAAGTTTCATACACGGAAGTAAATAATAGTTCAGAGTTAGAATCATGAAAGAATTTTTGATAAATCATTTCTGCACATTTCAATACCTTGTCAGTAATCAACTGAGCATCAAAGCATAAATTATAATTCCTCAACAACAAAAGAGTGCTATTTTCTAATAATGTCACAATCAACATAGATTTTTTTTATGCTTTGAGTAGACAATTACAGTATATCTTTTTTTCATCATATAAGCAACTTACTGAGAAAATCAATATAACTGGATGATTTCTGGCGAAGCAAAAGAAAATCCAAGCTGTAATTCTTTTTCTGATTTCTTTCATATCAATGTTCACTATACAAATGAGCAAAAAATATTACCATTTGGAAGAAGGAAAAGAAATATGACCTGTGATCACTGCAAAAGAATAACATATATATCCTGCTGATATAAATTAAAGAAAATGTGATCCATGAACTAGTGTTGTTTTGGTTTTACTGGGAGGTGTGCTCCATATTCTTTTCTGCTCGTCAAAACTCCCGATCACAGCAGACTGTTTCTTTTCACCTAATAAATTTGCAAACTGGCTGTAATATGCTTCACTGTCCAAGCTGTCCAATATATTTACTAATTTACTGTGTTCTTTGTTGACTACAATCTCTCCATCTCTGGTTATATCACCAACCAAGACACTAATTGGCAGTTCTTGTGTTTTCGGGTATAGAAGAGAGTGATGAACCATGAACACCACCCCGAGAATTTCTCCCAAAAATATATCCTGCATAAATGCAAAATAAGAGACATTAAATAGATATGCAAAGCCTCAACCAAGGAAAATATAAAACTTTGGCTTTCTTGCTTATTAATACCATATGGCGGTATAATCGGCTCTTCTGCTGTAGATTGTGCAGCAATGACAGTAAATGAGTAGCAAATATGGCTTCTGGAGTCTTGTTGACCAGCTGCAGCTTTTTTAGGAGAACAGGAAAAGAAGTTACATTTTGCTGTGCATGAAGAGGTATGAGTGTGATTCTAAGATCTGATTTTATCACTTTTTTTGCTGCTAATGGATCTAGGAACATGTTGAACTCTGCATATTTGTTTGAGGGTATTGTGAAGACATTTCCCTTTTGGCCTGAACCCTGAGTAATATGCCCCCCAACGATAAATATATCCTGCAAATGTAGGAACTCGGATAATGTCATTTGGAAATCTGAATTCATAGTCCATACAAGCAAGAACACATGTTCTATATCGAATCACGTGGAAGAATAATGGACATAACAAGTTGTACAATTATAATATTTGTTTGACAGAACCCTGGACATATGAAGAAGTGTTGTACATGCATTATATGCACCATTACTTATTTTTTGCAAGTTGCTAATTGGATGCAATTAGAAAACCAATGACTCATGAAAGTTCATTTTAGATTTATTTATGCCATTTATTGCAAGTAGATGAGATTCCGGTGAACTTAGATTAAACAGGACTACTCAATAGAACTTTATGGAACCTTTGGAAGGAATAGATATTGGTATTCTGGAGAATTAGTGGGCATTTGTTGGGGAAATGAACATTGGAAGGTGTTGGCTTTATAGTGTCTCGAATCCGGATTTTCCGGTTAGTCTTAATTATATTAGGAAATTATTTAATGGGCCTAATCCTTATCTAGATTTATCTTCTACTAGAAGTCTTAAATTAGTAGAAGTCTTATTTGAGTCAGTCTTCTACTTTGACTTAACAATCATTAGGCCACATCTATAAATACACCATTGATGTAAGGGTTTCCAGAGAGAGAGATATATATATATATAGATCAATACTCTCAATACGTCTTGTGACGGTCAGGCTACTTAGTCTTTTGTGAGAGTTGGTGATATTGGAGTTTCGTCTCCATCGTTGTAATCTTCCTTTCCTCTTCTCATCAATACAATATTCTCTGGATCGTCTTCCCAAAATATATCTCTTGTGTGCTATCTTTTCCTCTTTTCTATTCTTCCTCTATATCGTGAATTGTGGTGGACATCGATATTTTCCGCAACAAGTGGCATCAGAGCTTGGTTCAATATGTCTACTACGAAGTTCGATATAGAGAAATTCAATGGAAAGTAAGGATTTCCTATTTGGCAAGCAAGAGTTCGTGCAATTCTTACTCAACAAGGGTTGAGACACACATTGGAGGACGTCAAGCCTGAAGATGTCATCGAAAGTGTCTGGGAAAACCAGAAGGCTAGCGCACATAGCACAATCATCCTCAGTCTTACGGATGAGGTACTCTATCCATTTCTTGATGAAACATCACCTTCAGAGTTATGAAAAAAGCTGGAGAAATAGTATATGAGTAAGTCTATTTCAAATCGAGTTTATTTAAAGCAGAAGTTCTTCAATTTTCGAATGACATAAGGTACGAATATAGTTAATCATCTTAATTCTTTCAATAAACTTGTCTCTCAATTGTTAAGTATTGATATTAAAATTGAAGATGAAGACAAGACAATTATTTTATTATCGTCCTTACCTCCTTCTCTTGAGAATCTTAAAACTACTCTCATGTATGGGAAGGATTTGAAATTTGACGATATTTCTGCTGCCCTTCTATCTAATGAATATTTGAAAAAGATTGGAGGGGATGTGTCACACTCAAAAGCATTAATTGTCAGAGGTCGTACCAAAGAAAGATCAAGGACAGGTCGTTCTAGATCCAAATCCAAAGAAATAAATTGCAGATATTGTAAGAAGATGGGACATGCAATTGAAGATTGTTGGAAGCTCAAAGCAAAGAAAGAAAGAGAATCTCAATTTAAAAAACAAGCCAAAGAACAAATGTCAGTTGTTGAAGGAAGTTCTGATGATGATTTGGGTAACGTTCTCTCTATTAGTTATAATTTTGATCATTACCATGATATTTGAATTCTTGATTCTGGTTGTTCTTACCACATGTGTTCTAATAAGGATTGGTTTGAAGACTACAAGTCCTATGATGGTGGTTTAGTTTTGATGGGTAATAACAATCCATGCAAAATTGTTGGAATTGGAACAATCAAAATTAAGATGTTTGATAATATTATTAGAACTCTTACTGATGTCAGACATGTTCCTGATTTAAAAAAAAATTTGATCTCTTTGGGTGCTTTGGATTCTGCTGGTTATAAGTATTCTGCTGAATGTGGAGTTCTTAAGATTTCTAAAGGATCATTGATAGTGATGAAGGACCTAAAGCATGGAAATTTGTATGAGTTAGTAGGAAAAACCGTTGCAGGTGGAGCAGCAATTTCTCAGGCTTCTTCTTCTAATATGACCTACTTATGGCAAATGCGTCTCGGTAATATGAAAGGTTTAAGTGAGCTCAACAAAAGAAAATTACTGAAAGACCTCAACTCATACAAATTGGATTTCTGCAAGCATTGTCTTTATGGTAAAGAATCCAAGTAAAGTTTAACACTGGTACTCATTGCATTAAAGGCTTAATTGATTATATTCATTCTGATGTGTGGTGCTCTCCTATTCCATCAAAATCTGGTGCTCGTTATTTTGTCAGTTTTATTGATGATTTTTCCAGAAAAGTGTGGATTTATTTTTTGCATCACAAAGCCAAGGTGTTTTCTGTTTTCAAACGGTGGAAAACTTCAGTTGAAAAAAGGACTGGCAGAAAAATCAAATACCTCAGAAGTGATAATGGTGGAGAGTACAAATCAACAGAGTTTCTCAAATTCTGTGAAGATGAAGGCATCAAATGTCACTTTACCATCCCAGGAAAATCTCAACAAAATGGTGTGGCTGAAAGGATGAACAGAACCTTATTAGAGAAAGCACGTAGTATGCTAATCTTGATAAAGATTTTTGGGCAAAAATAGTCAATACAGCATGCTTCATTGTGAATCACTCTCCTCAAACAGTCATTAATTGTAAGACTCCTGAAGAGGTATGAACTGGTCAACCTGCAAATTATTTTTCTTTAAAGATTTTTGGTTGCCTTACTTATGTGCATGTTGTCAAGGATAAGTTAGATGCATGTTCCAAAAAGTATATTTTCCTGGGTTATGCCAAAGGCGTCAAAGGCTATCATTTGTGGGATCCTACTATTTCAAATGTAATTATTGAGAGAGACATAGTATTTAATGAAAGTGTTATGCTAAAATCTCTCAAGAAAGATCCTAATGATATAATGCAAGTGGAGGTGGAGCATGTAGTTCCTTCAGAAGAAGATATTCAGGATATGCCCAACTCTCACGAAAATTCTAAGAATCAAGTTTCTGAAAAGACTCCACTTCGAAGATCTTAAAGAAAAATAAAGCCATCTGAGAGGTATGGTTTTGAAGATATGGTAGCTTTTGGTTTAATTACTGACAATGGTGATCCTTCTTCCTATAAAGAAGCAGTGCAGGATAAGAATTCTTCTCAGTGACAAGCTGCTATGAATGAAGAGATGGATTCCCTTAAAAAGAACCATACTTAGGATCTGGTGAAATTGCCAGAAGGTAAAAGAGAAATTGGTTGCAAGTGGGTATTTCGAAGGAAAGAGGATTTCTCTGAGATAGATGGTGTTAAATTCAAGTCTCGTTTAGTTGCAAAAGAGTATTCACAAAAGGAGGGTGTTGACTTTAATGAAATTTTCTCTCCTGTAGTTAAACACACATCTATTCGTTTTCTACTTGCTTTAGTTGCTTTTCATAATCTTGAGTTAGAACAGCTTGATGTCAAAACTGCCTTTCTGCATGGAGAATTAGAAGAACAAATTTTTATGCAACAGCCTGAAGGGTTCATCCAAGAAGGTAAGGAAAATTTTGTCTGCAAGTTGAACAAATCACTTTATGGTTTGAAACAGTCTCCAAGGCAATGGTATAAAAGGTTTGACAGTTTTATACTGGAACAAGATTTCATTCACTGCAAACATGATTGCTCTGTTTATTTTAAGATGCATGCAAATAACTCGTTTATTATATTACTTCTTTATGTTGATAATATGTTTATCGCTACTCAAGACATATCTCTACTGAATGATTTAAAGTTTAAAATGAAAAATGAATTTGAGATGAAAGATTTAGGTACTGCAAGGAAGATTCTCGCTATGGAGATTGATCGAGATCGAAAGTATGGAAAATTATGCCTTAAACAGAGCAAGTATCTCGAGAAGATTATTTCTCGTTTTCAAATGCAGAATTCAAAACCCGTCAGTACTCCTTTGGCATCTCACTTCAAGCTTTCAGCTCAACAATGTCCTTCTACAGATGAAGAGCATGCATACATGGAGAACATCTCATTTTCAAGTGCTGTTGGAAGTCTAATGTATGCTATGGTATGCACAAGACCTGATATTGCACAAGCAGTCAGCGTTGTTAGTCGTTACATGACAAATCCAGGAAAAGAGCATTGGCTGGCCGTGAAATAGCTATTGAGATGTATCAAATGTATTCTTAATATTAGTTTATGTTTCAACAGGAACACAGTGCAAGATGCCAAAATTATTGGCTACGTCGATTCAGACTATACTGGAGACCTTGATCGACGTCGATCCCTCACTGGTTATCTTTTCACTCTTTGTGGAAGACCTATTAGTTGGAGGTGTACCTTACAGTCAACTGTAACATTATCTACAACAGAGTCTGAGTATATGACAGCTACAGAAGTCGTCAAAGAAGCTCTATGGCTAAAAGGTTTGGCAAGTGAAATTGGTTTTTCTCAACATATTCTTCCTATTTTTTGCGACAGTCAGAGCGCCATACACCTTGCGAAGAACCAAATGTACCATGTCAGATCAAAGCATATAGATGTCCGATTTCATTTTATTCGGGACATTATTGAAGACGGCGAGATTTCTTTACAAAAGATTCATACTTCAAGAAATCCTCCAGATATGTTGACGAAGGTGATTCCAATTGATAAGTTCAAGCTCTGTTTGAACTTTATCAATATCCAAGGTCGTTGATCCTATCCCAAGAGGTAATGGCAAAGACATCTATTGAAGATTCAAATTCAGAGAATAAGATGATTCGAGCCAAGGTGGAAATTGTTGGCTTTATGATGTCTCGAATCCGGATTTTCCGGTTAGTCTTAATTATATTAGGAAATTATTTAATGGGCCTAATCCTTATCTAGATTTATCTTCTACTAGAAGTCTTAAATTAGTAGAAGTCTTATTTGAGTCAGTCTTCTACTTTGACTCAAACATCATTAGGCCACATCTACAAATACACCATTGATGTAAGGGTTTCCAGAGAAAGAGAGATATATATATATAGATCAATACTCTCAATACGTCTTATGACGGTCAGGCTACTTAGTCTTTTGTGAGAGTTGATGATATTGGAGTTTCGTCTCCATCGTTGTAATCTTCTCTTCCTCTTCTCATTAATACAATATTCTCTGGATCGTCTTCCCAAAATATATCTCTTGTGTGCTATCTTTTCCTCTTTTTTATTCCTTCTCTATATCGTGAATTGTAGTGGACATCGATATTTTCCGCAACAGGGAGGGAGTGTAATCTCAGGAGGATAGCACCATTTGTTTCAGTTGTTGGTACTTGATGCATTCAGATTGAGGCTTCACCAGACCTCAATTGGCATAAAACATCATTGAAACTGCTGCAATATTATCAGCTGAGTCCCAGCTGAGTCCCAACTACGAAGGGATCATCCTAAATATTTTGTGGCCACAATCTTTTGTATATTCTGCAGTATGTCATCCTCAAGTTGGGGAATTCCTCTTTAAAAAGAAAATGGCAAGCAGAGCAAAAAATAAAAGGAGAAATAGTAAAAGCAAAGAATTGGAAGCACAACAATTTGAGTAAAGAGAGTATCATTTAAATAATCCCTTATTCAGTTGAACAATAGGTTAATTGATGTCACTTCAGTCTACTGGAATAAATAGGAAAAGCACATACCTGAATAACTGAAGTCGCATTCTTATTGGAACGAATTATGTTGGCCAAGTTAGTCAAAGGTCCATTTGTCAGTATAGTAATCTTATCTTGTGGACCAAGTGCCCTTGTAATAGACTGCCAAACTTCATAAGCTAATGGCTGTCTTAGCTCAGGGTGATCAGTATTCTTCGAAGCCCCATATTTCACAGAGTTTTCAGCAGTGTACCTGGTTTTCGAATGGGCAAACTGCTTTTATACATCAAACGGTTAAGCTATGCAGGTTTGCTATATATGGGAAAATAAAGGTAGTGCCAGTGCACAAAGATTTTTGTAATCAACCATTATTGTGAAGCATACATACACAAGATAATAAAATGAGATCAAAAAGACAAAAAACAGTGCTATTTCTAAAACGTTATAATATGGATAATTATTCATGATGTATAAGGTTTAGAATCATACAAATAGTCCAAGTAACACGTCATTTGTACAGGCCCATGTCTGAATGTTTTGGTGCATTCATGCAACAACCAACTTCAGATAATTGTGCCCAATTCTTGTGGAACATTAGTTAAAAAAGTCATGTTTAATACCCATTAGAAATATCATAGCAGGTAAATTTGTCCCAGTACTATTTCTAAACATGGCACAACGGTGTTACAGAAGCCAGAACACATTGGAATGGAAGTTATTATAAGCAGTGATCAACACATCAGCACATAGATTCCTTCCATGGCAATGCTAAAGACTCTCAAGCTCCTTGTCAATATAATTCCATTGATCCTATCTATTAGATCCTCCAGTTTGGTAGTTAAATGATGAAATGTGTCAAAAAGTTGTTCACAAAAACAAAACAATGAAAATACCTCAAAGATTTTATTTCGTATTTGTTAGTTATTAGAATCAAATTTTGTTTAACATGCCTTATGTTTAATACAGTACCACCCATAAGGTGGCAGATTTGCTAATAATTTGTTTCCATTGTGCAAGATCAGTTATAGCACGAATCGAAGCTAAAGTCTAGAGCAAGACTTGTATGTAGATATGACTAACACATATGTCAACAAAAACAAATTCAGGAATAAGAACCAACCATACCTTCTAGGGCTCCGAGGCAGTGTGCGAGCTAGTCCAAATAGTGTATCAGAGTCAATGAAACCACCACTACCATGTGGTATAGCCTGAACATATGTGCAGCTAAAAGATCGAGTCCCCAGAGCATTTAGACTTCCCAATCCCACTGGAATGTCATCACGACCCATCATATGTAGGACATCGTAGACAATATCTACTGATGCAGCATTTGCCCAACCATTGCCACTTACTAATATTCCCTGAAAGGAAAAAGAAATGGAGGGCAAAAATTTATAGTAACTACTCCATTTGATAAAAAATTGCTTGTGGCAATGGAAAATAAGAATGAACAATTTATATGGAATTGAACAAGATAAATATGCCAACCTTGAGATC
Source organism: Trichopus zeylanicus subsp. travancoricus (assembly GCA_005019695.1). Classification (NCBI taxonomy): domain Eukaryota; kingdom Viridiplantae; phylum Streptophyta; class Magnoliopsida; order Dioscoreales; family Dioscoreaceae; genus Trichopus; species Trichopus zeylanicus. Next base: position 250,686 of record RXID01016407.1, on the reverse strand, counting down.
TATGACTTCCACAGGTACTTTCAGGAGATAAATAAGAGCAAGAAAATCTCCAGCACTCATGTCCATGTCAAAAACCACTGGTTTCCCCAGATTTCTGCTATCAAAGGAAGGCTTGTGTAGAACCTCTTTGTAGTAAGGAAACTCGCTAGTAAAATTGAAACGTCCAGATTGCTGAGGAAGATTTAGATCCTGCATTCCACATAGACAGATAATACAAGGTTATGCAAAATCTACAGAGATGAAGATGGAATGGAGCTAGACCCACTAAAATCCACTTGTAAATGGTTTGTGTTTCTGTAGGCCGTCAAGCCCACAGACAGAATAAATTGAGATGATTGTTCAACTATGTACTAGAAAAATAGGTTACACGACAGATACCAGACAATAATTGTTAACAAGATATACTAATTCCATTGTTTGGGCCAATTTTTTCAAGATTTTCAAGGTTTAAAATATACAGCAAATTACAAGTAGTGAATAGTTCTTATAAAATTATTGCTGCACAAAATGTAAGTGTATTTCAAGGAATCCTGTTACATAATGATTTGTACACTTACCCTGAGAAAACTAACAAAGAATTCTCTGTCTAGTGGGCTACCAATATCTTTATTTGGCTTTGCCTTCTGAGCAACAAGAACACAAACAGCTTCTGGCCCTTTCACCTCCCTGGTGTATCCATCCTAATTTCATCTTTTTCATTTCAAAGGTTAGAAACCACAAGACACAAAAAGAATCATACGTAGAAGACTGACTTCTATCATGATATGATGCAGACTCTAACTAAATAAAAACAAAATCAACTAGACAACTTTTAGTGCCCATTAGAGAAAAAGAGTACCTGGCATATTCCTTTTTGTTTTCCTTCCACATGGCAAAATGGATCTTGAATTCCAGACTGAACATGACCACTGTGAACTCCGCCTTTCTGTAAGTTAAACTTTGGAATATCACGCCCATCAAAGAATGGGTTTGAACCATCATGTATGCCATATGGTTTGTTTGAAGTAACTACGGTAATATTTAGATACTCCATTTCAGCAAATTCATTTTCACCCTGGATGTTATTAGCAGTTTGCATGATTGATACAGCAATTGCTGAAGTAAATGAGTCCCACATGAAATAGCTCTGCATGAAATGAGTAGAAACAGTGTTGGTCAACAAGTCTAGCAAAGATATGCCAAAATGTATAAATTTATAAACAATTGCCTGTGTTTAGAATGAAATCAATAGCTCCGATGAAGCTCAGCAATAACTTACTGAATAAAACTGATCATCAGACCTGATATCGCGAATAAGTTTTAGAGATTGGAAACAATATTGTGCCTCATATGTACTTTGTTGCCGTTCAAATGTCGCAAAGAATTCCTTATTTGTGGGAATAGTATTAGTGGCATCAAGAGGGACAAGGGTAATTGGAATCCCAGAATGAAAGACCTACAGCAATGCAAAACCATAGTGCCTATTTTGATAGAAGAAACACGCAACTGTCCAAATAACATTATAAATTTTTTACAAATTAGTGAGTGGCATTGATAAACGCAGATTAGAGTATGCTAGAAAAGATAACTTGACAAGAACCAAGTAAATTCCAACACTTAAAACAAATACTGAACAAATAGCAAAAAATTTTCTAAATATTCGGAAGTAATTTAATATGATTTTGTAGGCAAGTTATCTAAATGCTAATGTCAAAAATATATAGTTTTGTACTGCACATTATATGTAATTTGTGGAGACCATCAATGGTGCATGGATGCGCACAAAAGAAAAGTGATCTGACAGCCATTAAATACAACTCAGATTAGTGCTCATACATATTCTCAAGCTGGTGTTTAAGTTTATAGTCCAATCAAATGTTGCTTATATTTTATTAAGACAATTGATTTCACATTTAGATTTGTGCAAATAGGACAAGGGATTTTACAATTGCCAGTTAAAGTCAATTTAATGATGCGCATATCTGAAAGTGCACTAAAATGCCAAAACAAATCTAAATGATCTAAAGTTCACTATGAAGTTTTGTAGAATATCATATTAAATAACATCCACTAATTTCCTTTTCCTTCTTGGACTTCCCAGAGGTTAATAGCTACATGATTAAGGCAATTTTTAACATAAAGTGCTTTAAAGCTCAAAGTTGTACCATCTAACTAACATATTCCAAATGTAGCTAAAGATAAAATTTATGACTTCAGGGACATCTTACCTATTGATCAAGAAGCCATGCCACAAATGGCACAAAATGTTGAAACAATACAGTAGACCATCTTAGTTGAAAAGATACACCATTAACTTTTATGTAGATAGTTCCTCTCAAAAACAGTTTATCTACACAGTTTTGTATACATACATAAGAATCTAATTCACAAGATATGGATTGTCCCACAATGTTTACTCATCATTATTAGTTATGAACCTTCTGTTTGGAGTAACTCCCACCAAGTCCAGGCTAGAAATATTTAAAGTATGCTGTTTTTGGTTTTCAAGCATCTGAAATATGTATCAGTGTGGATTGGGTGGGTTAGATTAAAAATGGTTAGTCCAATTTAGTTCCACTTACATAATATATGCTATTAAGAGAATGTACTTTTAGGATGCCATGGGTGATTGTGAAAGATAGAAATAGTGTCAAAAGACTAGACGCTTAGTCAAACTAAACTTAGAAAATTATGATCAATAGAATTCGGAAAGAATTTTGGTTGTGCAATATTTAAGCCAATTTTCAAAGATAATCAGGTACCTGATATGCAGCAAATGGATCACCAAACATATTGAACTCTGCAAAAGGGTTAGTTTTGTAGGCAGAAAATAAATTTCCACGATCACCACACTGTTGAGGTATGCAGGAGGAACTAGCATTCATGGGGCAACAACCAGTTGGGTTCTTTGACCTCACACCACCTCCCATAACATAAATGTGTTCAACATTATTCTTGAGGTGGGGATTGGTCATGAGAAAAAGGGCAAAGTTTGTGTGAGATCCAATCATAAACACTGTAGTAGGACCTGCAGATATTGTATCAAACATCACTTGTTGTGTGGTAGGTTGCTGAAGAGGAGAATATTTCCTAGTACCCTGTCCTCAATACATGGAACATGCATGAAAACTAGATTAGAGCAGTTGGAGGAAGTTCCAGGTATAGCAATCTTGTTATGAATAAACAATACTAAGGCTTCAATAGCAAATTTATGTGAAATAGAAGTTCTAAATTTAAAAGGATTTAAGCGAAGAACTGATCAGGTTCTGCTAAAGAAGCATTCAGATCTGATTTATTATAGCATGATAAACTGAACCTATTGATTATGTCTAATTTATTACATAGATGAACGCTTCTTCGTGGGCTCTTCTTTTCTACATAATAAAATACCTCCCAAGGCAATGATTTCAAGTAGATGAATGGGAGTCGTTAGAATGACTTGAAACACATGTGGGAACAATATTTTTTGGGTAAAAACACTGGTTACCCACAAACTATTTACAAACAATACAATAGTTCTGTGGCAATTGTTTTTCGAGGTGATGCTATGCAAGTCCCAAGTAAATATCTAGCAATCAGAGACCCAAGGCTAAAACTAGGTTCAACATTGGGTCGTTTGTGTTTTGGCACATTATACAAATAAAACTGCAATGAACAAGTTTGTTTGTTGAGGGACATATAATGAACATTGCAATACTGTGTCGTCATGTGTAATGTTTTTTTCTATCAAGATATATGTGAGCCTGTTGTGATGTAAATAGTTTCTTAGAGAAAATATTCTTTTTATATTATGTGTTGATTCTGTAACAAGATCTTTCATTCTGATTCTCCATGAGGATTTACTGCAAATAAACAAAACAAACGAATAAGAAAATTTCAGGTTATTTGTCTATGGAGGAAAACAGAGTTAAGGTTTCCTGTTTATAAAATGCATATATCCTCTCGTCTTCCTAAATAATCTTTCTTCCTCCAATTCCCCGCTTCCCCAAATTTTCATCAGTAAAATCATTTTTCGCGAATTTCAAGCCCACATTCAACTACACAAACACTTTCAAAGCATCACTAACACGACAACATCAAGGGGACGACGAAATGTGGCAAAAATTGACACAGATATTTTCCATCAATTCAGTTTCCCAGTTAGTACCTGTGGCAAAAATCCCCTTCTCAAGCCAAAGTTAGCATCAACATCCAATCTTCCTCCACTTCCGACAGGAATAGCTTCCCTATACCTGCAGTAACCCGCCGTTGACAAACCCTAGAATCCACACAATTTCAACTCAAACTCTAAACAAATACAGAAGAAGCCACAAAAAAATCTCTCAAAAATCCATTTTGACACTACGTACCTGTTCAATTAGAGGGAGATATCCCCCGACATTCGGGAGAACAGTTCCATCATCAAGAAGACCACCATCTCCACCAACTCCAACAGCGATATCGTCGCGATCCATCATGTAAAGAATGTCGTAGACCTGATTCACTGCATGTCCTGCATCCGCCCATGCATTTGCACTGATTGTCACCGCCTGCAATCAACCAAAATCACATCTTTATCTATAAACACTACCAAAAAAGGCTTTAAAAACAGAGGAACAAAGAAGGCTTTTTCAAGTCCATTGGTTTTGGTGCAAAAATCTAGTGTACTTTTCATTGCTTTCCAATAAAAATAGATTTTTTTTTCCCTCAATTTGTTGAGTGAAGTAGGATTAATTAATTGTTAATAACAGCCATTTAATATATAACAAACGAAATTTAACTCCGGAATACTAAAACAAAAAAGTGAATTCATTCAAATCCTCTTCAAACAAAGATTGAGCACCCAAGAAGGCCAGTCCTGGCATTATGTAGGGTCTAAGAACAAAGTTTTTTCGGTGGCATATTTTAGCGGCAAAACCACCATTAATCAAAGTGCACCAAACTGTTTTGAGCGACTCCAACACAAGTAACGAAAAATAGATTCTTTGAATTCATAGTCCAAGCGTCATCAGTGTGCAATTTAAACCAGTTGACTACTCAATTCGGAGAAGAAGAAGAAGAATGTGGACACACCCATCGTTGCAAACTCATCCTCCTTTTCTCTTTCTTTTCTTACTCAAAAGTCAAATACTACTCTTATCAACCAACAAAAATGATTTCATAATACCAAAAACATCAACGCACAAGAAGCTGGAGATGAACCTGAGAAGAAAAATGGTACCTTGAGATCAATAACTGATCCGTTCTGCTTCAGCAAGTACAAAAGCGCGAAGAAGTCGTCTGTATCGACGTCGGTGTCCACAAGAATCCGGCGAGGCCCGGAGCCATGTAAGCTACCGAACAAGCCAAGAAAGTGAAGGAGAAGCAGCAGCAACTTCATCATCCTGCAAGAATGCTTCTTGGAGCCTTATCCAAGAGCAAGAAAGGATTTTGGGTTGTTAAAGCGGAAATAACTGTGGAGATGGAGGGATGTGAATAGAGGCGAGGGAGAAGGTGATGCAGAAGATGTTGATATATATATATATATATATATATATGTTCGTGTTGATTGGTTTCTATGTCTTGTTACATTTTGCCTCCTGTATTTTATTTATTTTTGGTTGTTATTACAAAAACCTCCTTCCTCATCCCAACATCGGAGCGAGTAGGAATTTAAAATATTTCAATATTCTATTTTACTCTTATTTTTAGAAGTAAATAATTCTTTTTGGCAATTATGTTAAAAAACAATTAACTAAAAATATTTATTTTTAATAGAATATTGAAATATTTCAACAACTTATTGAAGATAAAAAAAGTGAGAAATTGCAAAGAAATAAATAAAAAAAGCAAACAAGCCAATGTTTAATGTGTTTTTTAGTTGAAATGCATCTTATTAACAAAGAAATACGATCTTTGAAGAAAATGAGGGCAAAATGAGAATTTCATATACATTTGAAGGATTTTTATTATGAATGTGACATATCTAGGAAGGAATATATAATTATAGATATTTGAAGGGTTAATCTGCAAATTGTCTGACTTCAATTAGGTCTATTTATTTATTTTTATTATAATCAAAGAGTGTACTTGAATTTGCTGGGATTTGGAACAGGTTGGTTTGCGGTAGATTGATATTTTGTTTATATATTTTTTTTAGAAAATATTATTTTCCTTTAAAAATGGTTTCTCTACTTAAAGTATTTTTACTTCAAAGTATAATATATTATTATATAATAAAAATTAATATAATTATCAAATTTGTACGATGTATTAGATTGTAATTTTTAAAATTAGTTTTTTTTTTTTTTCAAAACAAAATCACTGGTCAAAAAGTTGGCATTTTTAATAATAAATATATATTCTAAAGTAAAATATTATAATAATAATAATTTATATGTCATATAATGAGTATAATTATGAAGCATGGCCTCATGATGTTGCTCATGTCACAATTATTTTAATACGAATGTCAAAGTCTAACCCCCACCATTAGCCCGGGGCTTTAAGATTATTGAGCGATGATTAGTTTGGTCCCACCGCGAGAACCGGCGACCCCCGCGGTCGCGGCTGCGCACATGAGAGCATGAGATTCCGTATATTAGCGGATGATGGATTACATTAATCTCTGGATCTAACCTTGCTTTAATATTTTATTAGCGAAAACATTAAGCTTAATCACATGGACCCCTCAAAGCTAAGAGAAGACTAATCCGATTTTGGCGAATCTCTCGCCCATTCGCTCGCCGTCTTTTTTCTCTATTTTTATTGGTTTTCCGAACGAATACATCGTTGTGTAAAGTGGTTAATTAATCTCTGTGATATTGTTTCGCAAGAATCTTTGTTAATCCACATATTTCATTAGGGAAGTGCAGAGTGGTGGTTGAGATTAGCAAGTCTTAATCAAGATTAAGTCTGGAAAAAATCAGATGGCTTTACGGAATTAAAGAGGCTGAAGGGTTTGAAAAGCAAGCAAATGAGGTGGAGGTCGGTCAAACCGAACAACGCTGTTTCGTGGTTGGCGCGTCGTGATCAAACGTCAAGCGAATCGTTGTCCGGAAAAATCAAATACAGTACTCGAATGTTGATCGTACCAATCGCTCGCTGTAGTTGTTATGAAATCTGGAATAAAAGATTTTTTACAAATAATAATAATCATTTCTTATATGCCAATAAAAAAAATTTGTTGATTTTTTAACCCAACAAAATTTTTTAAATTTTTTTAGCCTTTGCAATGCCTCTACTACTTACCCACTATAAATATTGCTCGCTCTGCACCCCGCACACCCTAATTTGTTTGCCTCGGCATGCATGTATTTGCTCAATATCTCCCTTATTATTAGCGAATCTTTCACTCGTTCCTCTGTTTGTTCTTCTCTTCTATTTGGTAAATTATAAAAGCTCCTATTTTTTATTGTGCATGCCTACTCACTTTCTTATGTGTTTTTATTTGTTCAATCGAATATTAGATTTCAAATGACCGAACATCATATTTTATACTACCAATCGTTAATAATAAATTAAAAAAACCCATATAATAAAAAAATTAAGGGATTAAAAAGATTTTTTTTTTCTTAAATACGAAATTTTTACATTTTTTTAGCCCTTTGCAATGCCTCTATTAACTCACTATAAATATCGTTCGCTCTCTCCCCTGTACGCCCCAATTTGTTCACCTCGGCGTGCATATGTTTACCCAACGTCTCCCTCATTATTAGTGAATCTTTCACTCGTTCCTCTGTTTATTCTTTTATTCTGTCGGTAAATTATAAAAGCTCCTATTTTTTATTGTGCGTGTCTACTCACTCTCTTATATATTTTTATTTGTTCAATCTAATATTAGATTTCAAATGACCGAACATCATATCTTAGACTACAAATCGTTAATAATAAATTAAAAAACTTGTATAACAAAAAAATTAAGGGATTAAAAGAAATTTTTTTCTTAAATAAATATATGTGTGTTTGTTTTTTCTTATTTTATAATAAATACATGGAAAAATGTATAAAAAAAATTGAAAAGAAAAAATATTTTAAGCATAAAATAAAATTTTGGATCTCCATACTTCGGAGATTCAATTTCAAAAAAAAAAAAAAAATCGCCTCTAATCTCTTGCAGCTACAAAATTGACCATGGTGCACCAAGGGAGTTGTTTGCTGACGTGGCACGTCGCGGATGGCTAGCAAACACCAAACTCAAAGCAAAATCATGTTTGGTTGGACTGCGCCATTACTCCATACCCTGAACTCGGGTTAACTTAACCCACTTGTGCTCATAATAATGGATGAATACCTTTTATATCCCAACTGTTGGGAACAGTACCGACCGATATGTCGGATCCTGTCAACCGCCTTGTCAGATCCAGTCCGAATATGGACGGATCCGACAACCACGTTGGCGCCCGAGTGACAGTCTGACAGGACTAGCTCGCGGGTCTCGGGTGAAATGATTCGGGTGTGGAATTGGATCCTTGAGATGTCATCCACAAACCCGAAAGAGCGGTCTAGACAGAATCCGAGAGGAGAATTGGTTTTCACACGTGATAGGAACAGTCTCACATTCCATATTTGAAACAGGAATAATGGATATGCACGAGTTGATATGGTACTTCAAAAACTCCAAATTTTGCTATATAATTTTGCATGATGATTACCAAATGTATAAAATAATAATTAAATACGGAAAACAAAAAAATGATTCTAGAAAGTAGAAAGTCGAACATGAAATTTATAAATATTTAATGGATTCAAAGAATTTATTATTGAATCTATATATCACGCTTATATGTGAGATTTGGACACCTAAAACTCTAATGTTTGGTCATTCGAACACCGACCGATATGGATCCGATTTTTTCGATCATTTATGTTTCAAATTAAATCCTATTTGCCTGAATTATGTTCAAAGTCCGATCCTAATTTCTATTAAATTTAAAGTCAGAGTGGAGACATGAAAGACATTGGCCTTTTGTGACCTTTTGTGGTTATGGTTTCATCATCTTTTACATTAACTAAATCTTAACCACTCCTGTTAACAAACCACTTTTTCCATGTTTATCCTAAAATTTGATTCATGGTGAATCTATTTGTTCCTTTCTTTTCCCATAAATAATACACTTTTTAGCAACTAATTTTCTAACTTAATATAAATTTATAAAAATATTACCTATCTTATTATTATTATTAAAAATCACTCGTCTTATATTATAAATTTGCAAAAAAAAATCTCAATTAAAATAATTTTTTTTAAAAAAAATCTATTTCTATTCAATTTCACCGATTAAAATTATATAAAAAATCTAAATTATTTTCATTTAATTTTAATTTAAATAACTATTAAATTAATATAAAAAATAATTTATCTTATTTCAGTGTTTATAAAAAATTGATTGTTCAATTTTATGAAATTAAAAATTAAAATTTTAATTTTGTTAAATTGGTTGCTCAATAATTATGAACTAGTTATCCGAAATAAAATCAAATAAAAATAATTAATCTTTTATATTAATTTAATTGATAAAAATAATATAACATAAAATATTTTTAAATATTTTAATCGATGTGATTTTTTATAAATTTATAATAAAAAATAAATAATTTTTTTACTAATACTGATAAAATAGATAATTTTTTATAAATTTACAGTAAAGTAGATATTTCTGTTTACTTAAAACTCTAAATAGTAAGCATATGCACCAAGTACGGTGCTTTGAGGCGGTGGAAACAACACAAAAAATACCCATTTGCACTACGTGGCAATTATATGCGTGTCCCCTATAATTTATGTAATTCCATAAATATTACATGGAAGATGGTTTAGTCAGTAGCATAATTTTCGGTAAATTTTCAAAATTTTTAACTTTGAGTAAATGGATAAGATTCTAAACTCACGATCGTGTGTTGTGTTATCACCGTAGTAACATCATCGTATTGTTTGCAAAATAAAATTTCATAAAAAACGAGTAAGAGAATGTTATTCATATGCATCGCACATAATTTAATCAAAATTTAAAATCTATTTATATTTGATTAATCTAAACCATTCATCTCGTGGAGGTTTGAAGACTGAATAATCATGGAACAATTGCAATTGGCATGCAAGCGCACAAAAGGTAAGATTAGCTTTTTGGTGAGTGCTATTGTACTCCTAGACTCGTTGAAAGAGCTAAACGATAGAAGTCATTAAGATGTGATTGGCTTCAACGTCCACCTTCCACTGGTACCTCTCGTATTATTGATGTAGCAGAGTGTGAGACGACACAAAGAGATCCCTTGTCACATCACATCTCTTCTACTTCGAAACTATAAAAACAAATTGATGTTGGATATCTTCAACTGTCAAACCATGCCGGCTTTCCCCATAAGTAATCAGATACACAAATAAATAAATGAATGAAAACATTTCTTTCTCTCCCTGGAGTTTCACATAACACTTCGTAGGCGGAGACGGTCCCCGGCCATTCGAGCTCACTTCTCTTTGGTCGGGGCCCTCATCCGCCCGCGTGTTTGCTTCCTGTTGCTTCTTTCTTTCGTCTTCTTGCCCTAGACTTTCCAAGGGTATCTTTTAGCTTTGAACCTTGATCGAGAGAAAGAAGAGACTATTAGAGAGCTACTGTATGAAAAAGATCACAAGCTTTTGGCCACTGTTGGGGTTCAATTTGATTAACTAGGGTTTTAACTTTTCCTAAGTTGGTTCTATGCAAGGATGTCGAAGGACCTACTAGGGTTTCCAAGGGGACCTCTCAGCTTTGAATCTGGATCAAGAAAAGAAGAAGAGGTCGTTAGAGAGCTCTTGCATGAAAAAGACCACAAGCTTTTGCCCATCATTAATTAGGGTTAAGTTTGATTGACTAAGACTCTAAAGCCCATAAACCCTAAGTTGGTCCTAACCTTGGCAGCCCTAAAACCCTTTCTTTCTTGTGAGAATAGGCGGAGCTAGTTCATAACTCTTTCAATTTCATGGGCACAACGCTCATCTATTAAGAGTTCTATTGAAAGAACATGATTAAATCGCCAATGCTCCCGAGGAAGACTGCTGTTTTCATATTGTTGTTTTGATTTCTAGTCTATTGTGAGATTTTCATATTGTTATGGAAACTTTGTAGAACTATTGTATTTGAATTCAATCTCTGTGGCCACCCATCCCAAGAAATTCCCTTGATGCTTTTTTGTATTAAATATTATTTAGTAATAATTATATATAAATTATTTAAACAGGTGACTGTATATATTTTCTTATAAATTTATAAAATTACATGTAACTTGTTTAAATTTAAAATTTTAGATATTTTTTGGATTTTCGTCATTATTATAAATAAGTGTCTATCATGCATTTTTATTATTAAATTATTATTAATTTTTAACCAATTAAATTCGGACAATCGAGCTCCTTAATTTGTACAAATAAATTCTTTTTTTTCTTCTTTTTAGTGCTCGGTGATTATTTTCTCTTTCCTCTTTTTTTTTTTCTCTCCATCCACACCTCTCTTGATTTTCACAGGTATTTTGTCAAATATTAAATGAGCATACTCCATCAAAATTTCATATATCTAGGCATATAAGAGGAAGGTAGTCACCTGTGAATTCTTTTCGAGGTCATGTCAGGGCCACAAGATTATGTAACCACGTGTGAATTCTTTTGGAGGTCATGAATAGCGAAGCGTTGTTGGGAGAGGAAGGATCAGAGTGAGAGGTGACAGGGAGGAGAAGATGAAGCAATCAAAAAAGAGACCTAACTAAAAGCATGCGACAGAAGAGGAGAAAAAGGATGGGATTTGGGCCAGAGGAGTGACCATCAATCACGATTGAAAAGGCAAATGTAATGGAGTAGGTCAATAAGGAAAATGCAAGGTCAACAAAAGTAAGGTCAAAGGTGGTGCAAGAGGCAACGAGACAACGACAACAAACGAGTTGTGTTAAAAGCCTGAGGTGATGGCAGCACAAATAGGAATTCATGAAGGTGGCAATTATGAATTTTAATGTCGTCAACATTAGAGAAATAGAACGAGGGATGGGGTATCACATAGCCGGAGGCTCAAATTAACATGATTTTTACTCTTTATCTGTTAAATTTGGATAATCAAATCTGAGACAAAACTTTTTAGTCTCTGACACTATTAAAGATAATATTTGTGAAAGTTTTTCTTTTTTTTAATGAAAAAATCTATGTAACATAACTTATAATATGAGTTATATATAATTTTTAAAATTTATATAATTTTGCATACAAGGAGTTATTGTAAATCACCTTATTTTAAATTAAAAATTATATAAGGGTGTGTTCTTTAAAATGTGTCTATAAAGAAAATTTCATTATTTGAAAACATAATTTATAAATGAAGACTTCAATAAACTTGTAATTTAAATTATTGTTAGGTTTTAACCAACTAAATTTGGACACTTGAACTTAGTTCGTAGAGATAAATTTTTTTCTTTTTTTCTTTTTTAATGCTCGCCGATTATTTACTCTTTCCTCCACCTTTTTTTTTTTTCTTTGTCCACATCTCTCTCGATTTTTATAAATATTTTGTTAAACACTAAAAAAACACATTTCACCAAAATTTCATATGCTTGGCATATAAGAAGAAGGTGGTTATGTGTAAATTCTTTTCAAGGTTGTGCTGAACCATGAGTTCATGAATGGTGCAGTTGGTGTTGAGAGAGGAAGGATCAGAGCAAGAGGGGGCAAGGATGAGGGAGGAGAAGGCGAAGCAATTAGGGAAGAGACTAAACCAAAATATGCGGCGATAAAATTTGGGCCGAAAGAGTGTGAACCAATCATGATTGTGAAGGTAGAGGCAATAGGATAGATCGATGAGGAGAATGCATGGTCAGCAAAAGTGAGGTCAAATATGGTGCGAGAGGGGACGAGATAGTCAGCAACAAATTAGTTGTGCTACAAACCTAAGGTGATGGCATGACTGGCAATTCATCAAAGGTGGCAGCGATTAGTGGAAGGAGCATAGAATTTTGATGTCATTAACGTCGGAAAAATAGATGGAGGATGGGGTACCACAAAGGTAAAGCAAAGGTCAAATTAACATGATTTCTATTCTTTTTCTATTAAGTTCAAACAATCAAATTTGAGACAAACTTTTTATCTAGTCTCTAAAACTATCGAGGGGAATGTTTGCAAAATTTTTTCTTTTTTAATGAGAAAATCTGACTAAAAGACATATATACAACATAACTTATCATCTAAGGAGTTATATGTAATTTTTAAAATTTTAAAATTTATTCAATTTTGTAAGTTACAACGAGTTATTATAGATAATATTATTTGAAATCAAAAAATATATAAAGGTGTGTTCCTTAAAATGTACCTATTTGTTTTGATTGGACGCGTCTATTAAGAAAAATGCATTATTTGAAAGCATATTTTATAAATAGACTTGTAATTTGTAAATAGAGACCACTCATAAATTTTCATACAATACGAATGTAGAAAAAAAATTATAGCAAAATAATATATATCGTTTGAACATATTTCTTAATTATACTCTCACTATTGATTCAAGATAGTTTAGATTTTCCAAACAAGATCGAAGTGCAAATTAAATTATTTGTTTACATTATGTATTGTATTTTTTGGAATAATTTTCTGTAGTTTAATATGGAACAGTTAAGAGAAAATATTATCTCACAGAAAATTTTTAAAAATCATCTTATTTAATATTTTCTTCTATGATCTATTATTTTATTTTATAATAATTGTTCATATTTTAGATTATTATTATTATTATTATTATTATTATGAGACTTCGTTGAGAGCAGAATTGGGCAATGGAGTGGTGTGTTTGGTTTTCACTTAATGAAAATAAATAGTTTCTAAACTCCATCTTCTATTCAAATAAAAAAAAGAAGATGAGCGTTTTCATCCTACAGAAAGGTAAACTTTGCCACAAGACAAAATAAACTAGAGATGAAATGAGACTGCTATGAAAATACAAAAAAGAAAAATGAAGGGGATTTATGCAAATAGCCATCCACAAATCTTTAGGAGCGGCGACCAGCCATTATAAGAGGAAGCGGGCCACAAGATCTCAGTTGCATGATGCGGGCTGCCTGTCTCGACCTAACATATCTTCCCACGCTCATGCACGACAACAATATATTCTATTTAATGCACATACATAATATATGCTTGGAACAATGATTGCTTTAGTACTGCAACGGCTTCCTAATCATTGTTTGTTTCGTTAAGAAAATATTTGCAGGACTGTGTGGAGAATCACAGGCGGAAGCCCTCGACTCCGGCTTAAGCTAATGAAGTTCAATTAATTATGCATTAGACTTAACAAATCATTCGTTCGTTTATCATCAGTGCATGTGTAATACAATTAAGCCCAACTGTCACACTTCCCTTCTCATGGTATTTCACATATAACCCCCTGAATACAAGTTGTAATTGTTAAACTTGTCTAGGACTTTTACATTCCAGCCCTTGAGTAGCCAGAGAATTTCTAGGCAGCCCGTGCAAGTCATCGACACAAAGCTCGACCCAGCCCTCGGCTGAATACGCAAGCTTCACAAGTCAGTCGGCCGCCATGTTGGCTGCTCCATCTACGTCGAGGACATGGCACGTTGATGTACGAGATTTCAGTAGCAATGGCCCATTTCGACGGGCGATCACGATCAACAATGTAAGGTTTGAGGGAGGCCCAACGAGGTAAGCTTGGCCCATTATCCTTTGCATACTGACATGGCCCGGACTGTAGCCCGAAAATGAAGCCCAAGCAGATGATGTTGGGCCAGAGATATTAAAATACTGGTTTTCTGGTCGCCGTTATTTTATATAACTAGTCAAAGCCTTAGTCAAAAGCCATTATCAACGTCCCATTCAAGCGTTTAGTCCGTTTGATTTCGGATCATAATTAAGATCAGTCAATTTCAAAATTATTTTTTTTATAAAATTAATATTACTTATTTTACACTGTTATTAAATTAAATTATTATAAAAAATTAAATAAATTTTCGAATTTTAAATTATTAAAGCATCAATTTTGATAAAAAAATATTAATTTATAATAATGATTTTCTAGTCTTGATGTTAATTCTCATTCCGAACAAGACAGTGCCTTAAGTTTTCGTTTCGGATCACTGAAACCAATAAGCTTCGACTTCAGCCCAAATTATTTTAAAAATTTTTAAATTAAAATTTGACTTTAAATTTTATAAAATTTAAATATTTTGAGAAAATATTAAAAATTTATATACATATATTTTTAAAAAAAATTTAAATAAAAATTTTTGTGTAAAAAATTATTTAAAATATTAAAAAATAAAAACATGTCCCAAATTAGATAGCCAAATTTATCTGGGATTAAACTCTTAGTCACTAAACTAAAAGTAGATTATATTATAAAAATAACATATAAATATAAATAATATATTTTAAAATTTTTAAATTAATTATTTACACCGAAATATTTGGTAACACGTTTTAGTCGAAACTTAAAATATTCTCCAAACCTTAATCTCCTGATTAAGAAATTCATTAAAGCAGCAAAGAATAATTACCTCCTCGCGTGCAAAACACGTGACAATGATTAATGGACCGTTGCTGCCGCCGGCCCCACCGATAGTGCGCACGCTTTCCCTGCCTGAAAAAACAGGAAAAAAAAAAACTTCGTCTGAGCAAAGCACCCGTGGAAACCCGGACGCGCTGGTTACCGCCAGATGCCAGTCCAGTGACGTCCCCCGCCCACGAAGTCACGTGCCACCTCACCGATGACGTGTCAGTTAGTAATCCGGTTCCCCCGCTCACGTGTTCCCAATCTCCGGAGCTGTCACCCGAGCCTCAGGCGCGGACAACCGTCCCTTTCCGAGCCACACCTCCCCCATTAAATTATCCCAAAATTAGAAAAATAAGAGAGAGAAATTTTGCTCGTCGTTCCTTCTTCTTCCTCGAGCCAAATCATGAGAAAGCAACATCTCGAGCAAGCATAGAAAGAAGAAGGAAGAAAGCGAGCAAAGCGAAGCTTCGTCTCCACTCATCATCTCCTCCCTCCCCACCTTCTCCGCCATTACAGCCCTCCCGGGAAAGCTCGGGAGGACGGAGATAGTCCCAGAGCTTCCTCAGAAAGCGTCCTTCTACGTCTTCTTATAACGCCCTCAAGTTGTTTGCGGAAATGCCTCACAGATCACCAATTGCGATGGTAGTGCCTGTTGTGCTGCTTTTGTTGCCGGTGGCGTTGGGGATTCTCCATCCGATGGACTTCCTGGCGTTGCAGGCGGTGCGGAAAGGATTGGAGGACATGCCGGGGTCGAGCTTCTTTGCCGGATGGGACTTCACCGCGGATCCATGCGGTTTTCCTGGTGTGTTTTGTAGCGGAGACAGGGTGGTGGCGCTGGCGCTGGGTGACCCGCGCGCCGGCTCGCCGGGGCTCACCGGGCGGCTCGATCCGGCGATAGGGACGTTGTCCGCTCTGTCGGAGCTCTCTCTTGTTCCAGGCCGGGTTTATGGCTCGATTCCGCCGTCTATCTCTCTCTGGTCCGAGCTTCGGTTTCTGGCTCTGAGCAAGAACTTCCTCTCCGGCAGGATTCCGGGGTCGCTTGCTGGGCTAAGAAAGCTGCGGACGCTGGATCTCAGCTTCAACCTCCTTTCCGGCCCAATCCCGCCTGCGCTCCCGCAGATTCCCGGGCTCTCAAACCTTATACTCTGCCACAACCAGCTCACCGGCCCGATTCCGGTATCCTTCCCGCCGGATTCCCGCCTCCTCCGGCTCGATCTCAAGCACAACGGCCTCTCCGGCCAGGTGCCGCCGCTGCCGGCGTCGCTGCAGTACCTGTCCCTCTCCTCAAACCGGCTCGTCGGCCACGTCGACGGCGTGCTCCCCGCGCTCTCCCGGCTCAAATACCTCGACCTCAGCATGAACCAGCTGGCCGGCCAAATCCCCGGGTGCGTGTTCTCCTTCCCGCTCTCTATGCTTCTTCTTCAGCGAAACAACTTCTGCGGCGTAGTCCGACCGGACAGGCAGGTGTCTATCGGAAGGGTTGATCTCAGTTACAACCGGTTCTGGGGGCCGGTGCCGGCGGAGCTGGCTGCGGTGGAGGAGTTGTACTTGAATAACAACCGGTTCACCGGCGAGGTGCCGGCGAGCTTCGTGGAGAAGCTGATGGGGTGCGGAATGCAGGTGCTGTACCTGCAGCACAACTTCTTGACGGGGATCGAGATCGGGCCGGCGGGAGATATTCCGGCAAGGACCGCGCTGTGCCTGCAGTATAACTGCATGGTGCCGCCGGTGGAGGCGCCTTGCCCGGTGGAGGCCGGCACGCAGAAGACGCGCCCGGCAGAGCAGTGCCCGGAGTGGCGGGGATGAGCGGCCGGAGTTGGGGTTTTGGGTTTATTTTTTGGAAGAAGAGAATTAATTCTATGATGGTCCAAAACCCGCTATCCGACTCACAGTGAATATCGGCCGTCGCCAACACCAAGTAGATCAGTGCACAATGGATAGCGGGTAATGGAAAAAACTAAATAATATTCTTTGATTTGTTTTGGGCGGGTATGCTAATCCTATTCGAGGGGCATATTTGCAAAATACCTTACAAAACATTTTCCCCGCCTTTTACCCAACCTTCTGTTTGCCAGCCACGTCTATGAGTAATCAGGGTTAATTTAGAACTAAATGAAGTCGCACAAAACGTCCCATAATTTCAGAATATTCACTTATTGCACAAAACCTCATTAAGAACATGTAATCACTTGTTTCGGAAAAAAATCCTCATTAAGAACAGGTAATCGCTTGTTCAAACACTTTCCATAGTTAATTTTGATTAAATATATACAAGCTCATTTCTTAGAATGACTGATGTTGGAGGAATGCACATTACAAAAAGAGACTATGGAACAGGTGGTCTTCAAAAACCCTAGTTCTTGGGTTTTCCAGTGCAGGGATTTCACCACTCGCTGAGAATTCCCATCTAGCAACGAGGCCATCCCATGAAGAGCTAACTAGTGTGGGGTAATAAGGATGCCAGCAGCAGTCTCTAACAGTTGCATGATGGCATTGCAATCTTGCAACTTGGGCTCCAGTTACCTAGGTTTTTTCGCAAACCAAAATATCATATAAGCCAGATAAGTTTTTAGGCAAAATTTTGAAATTCACATTTCATTTTTTTTACATAGTAAAGTATTTATGTCGATGATATTTTACTAGTCTTCTAAATAATTAATAGTATTTCTCGAACTAATCTCGATTTGTCTTTTTGAATTTGCCATATATTTCTGCATTCCAAAATTTTCCACCTCGTCCAATTTTTCCTGAATGAAGAACTCATGGCTATTATTACTCCTCGTAAACCTAACCTCAATCAGCAGCATGAAATGATTGAAAAAGAAAAGAGTTGTTTGAAGAAAAACAAAAACTCAATCTGCATTTTGTCACGGAAGCTACTTGTTGCTGTATTATAAGCGAGAATCTATGTTCTCCTTTTTCTTATTTTGGCAAGAAAAGAATGGCAACCTATGTCGCACAAAGTTCTGAATAAACTAAACTTCGCATAAAATTTAGAACAGATTGGTCTAACCTGCTAACAAAAAGACCCAATAAGTAAAAGTGTAGATTCATCAAGGGAGCATGTGTCCTCACTCTGTCATGCATTCTAAACAATTCTACATATTACATGTGTACTCCAGAGGTATTTGTACGATGAAAAATTAAAGCCTTTTTTTTTGTTAAATAAGTCATTTGACCCAGGGGAAAATCAGTGTGAAACTTAAAGACAGTAATCATAAACCACGAGAAAATCAAACGCAAATACTCAAATGTGAAAATCACATACCACATCATAGATAACAACGCTGCGATCATGAGAGCCTGTGTAGATGAACCTTTGACCAGTGCTGAAACAAAATATGCAAATGTTAGAAAATCTGATGTTTGTTTACATACATAAATTTGCCATAAAAGCAACTTCGTACTGTCTTCTCTTCTTTTTTAACCAAAAAACACTTTGTTTTATGTTCTCATAACTCGCATACTAAAACAATATTACTAAAAAAATAACAGAGGGCTACAATCTCAGTTGTTTATACAATTTAAAAGATATTGTTTACTACAAAAAATGCAAAATATTGTTAATACAACAATAACTTTGATTCCTACCCAAAAATAAAAACACGACTTTGATAATCTTACTCTGAATCAGGACCTAAGACGACAATCCAATATTATTTCGGAGAAAAGGCATGGTTATTTGAAAATACCTATGAGCAGGGGAAAAATAGCAGCGAATTAGTGTACACAAGACTGCATGTCCCCTGTATGTAGCTAATGATTGGTCAAATGGATGTTTGAAGTGATGTGCAATAGGAGGATAGTCCATCCATCTGTAATCCCAGCCAGGAATTGTTGGTCTAGAACTGTATGCATTTGAAACTTTCAGCAACCAAAATATTTTTAGAGAACTTCAAAAAATAACAATAAGCATACCACCTGATGCAGAACAAATGTGAGGCCTGCAATGTAAATATTTTTAAAAAAACCAGGAAATGGAGCTGACTTTAGTGGACAAAACAGCTTTCTCTAAGCTTAGATGAACCACATAAATCTCTACACATGTTTTCTCAGCAATTTGAATATCATGAATGAACCCTCATGCACCATATCATAAGAAAACAAGGTAAAATGTTGATGTGACTGTGTTCAGTAATGGCTTAGCATAATAACAATCAGAACTTTGTGAGTGTAAAGAATATGTGTTATGTCTCGTGTATAGCAGATTCCTTGAGTTCATTATTTATGATTAATCAGCATAGTGACACGTTAACCATGTTAGCAAACTGAAATGGTCAAATTTGAATGCTACACAGGAAAAAACAATATTCATTATGGTCATTTTAATGCCCATTGCGCATTAGAGGCTACACAAGAACGCATAACAATGTGCTAATAATATCTTCAAGTGCATTAAATTTTGTAGCTTATTAAACAATTCCATCTGGAAAATAGATGGACATACAATCAAGTGGACTTCCTATTAAAGCCACAGGCCTTCTGCACATTACTGCCAAAGGAACTAGCAATGCCTGCCCTGGATACAACAGAAAATTATAGTGGCACATCAAAAACTCATTCTCAGTTGCAATGGCCAAATGGGATGACACTTATTATTGTACATATTAAATGTAAAGGATAATTGTTACTTAACTACATAAGTACAAAGGAAATAAGACATACGAATAAGCCTTAGCTGACATTTTCCTTATGTCCCAAAGTTTGGTGGTCTGATCTTTGCCATTTGATATGAAATAACGGCCATCTCCTCGGCTGTCAATAAAGGTAACACCTTCTAAATGCCCTGTCAGGACTCCAGCTGGCTTTCCTTTGGTGTTCATGCAACGCCTATCCCAAACCTAAAGAGCAAAGGTTGTATACTCAAACTAAGATATTGGCCAAATTCAGTTAGTTAGCTTGATATTGAGATAGTTTCCAAATGATATTGTTGAATAATGAGAAATTAAATGAGTTAATCAAACGAACATTAATTATAAGAAGAGACAGCAAAAAGCAGATGAAATGGAACTAAAATGGCATGCTTATGCAATGAGGGGTGGGTTCATGCAGAGTGCTGAGTGACATGCAGGGTCCTGGGCCCCTGGCATAGGATTAGCAGTTATAAAAATCAGAGAATAGCATTCATTTTCATCAAAGTATCGGCTTCACAAAAATAGTGGCATTAGGCAAGGATTGTTAGCCAGCAAGGCTGATCGTGTTTACTGATGAGTGAAAAGCAATAAGATGTGGATATCAATGTAGAAGAAGATCATGGAATAATTATCCATCAAGCACAAGGACAAGTTTTCAAACATAAAAAGCTTTGGTACAATTAAATATGAAAGAAGCGAACGATCCATGAATAGATGATATTGTTGGACAAAATTAAACTACGTGCGTATATACAGAAGGGAACTACAATTAGTATGAAACAGACAGATTGTAATGTCAAACTTAACAACCTTATCCAAGTTATGCTTCTGTGTGAATAGTTTTTTAATATGCACTGTCAACTTAAAACTGGTTTCTATTGCAAAATTTGTCATGGGCACTTCAATACTAGCCACTTCTTTAATTTACATAGTGAACAACAATACAAGAATAACATTCTTGACAAGATATCAGATTCCAATAGTTAATGAAGGTCCCAGTAGTACCTTGCAGAAATTATCATCGCTTCCAGAATATATGAGGTGGCCAGTTTCATCAGCAAATGTCACGGTATTTACATCAGACTATGAAACAAACAAAGTATGAAATTACAAACTTTCTTTCAATAGTTGCAATCTTAAATGAATAGTCTATAACTCTATATATATGTTCAAGAATAAGCATTTTTTTTAAATAACTAGAATAATATGTAAACAAAAAGATTAGACAAATAATCACATTCCACCACGTCTACTGATAAATTGTTGTGAAACTTCCTTTGGAATTAGCCAATTAGTATTGTATATTTCTAAAAGCTTTTCATGGTCCATTCCACCTATTATTTTCATGATTTTACTTGACTACAGATTCAGATGTGATATTAATGTTTCATAAAAGATCCAACACATAAAAGTAAACAAGAGGTTTCATCTAGATTGAATCAATTTTCACAATTTCTCATTCATAATGTCTGTGGGCCTCTATAATCCTTTATTTGTCATATAACCAGGTATTCCCACCATTAACAAAGTATTCAGCATTTGCTTTTCGAGCTTCCATGGAACCCTGTGTCACAAGAAAGATCAAGTTCAATTTATATGTGCCAAATGCCTTTATCTTGGATTGTTGAGCAAAGTCATAGCAGTTTGCAACTTCTTGATTCACAGGGATGACTTCACATAATTGGAAAAGGAAGGCCAGATGGGTGCTAGAAGTTTTGAGCAAACCAAAACTTTGGTTGTTGTAACAATTTCTGAAGGAACCAAATTTAATGGCTTATGGAATACATACTAGCTCACTAAAACAGATTTTGCACACACAATCGCACAGCCCATCCATTAAACTCGCAAGCAATAGGCATTGCACATCACTGATGAGTTGTCATGTGAAAATGGGTGTGCATCTAACATCTAAGAGCATTACAATCTTTCTGTGATAAATTACTAATCATCATTTAAAGGCAATCAAGTAATGATGGACCCTGCTTGTATCTTTGCTTCCAAAGGAGAATACCTCGATCCTGTTCGGAGCACTTACCCATGGAATTACTATCTAAAGACTAAAAAACAAAGTATACGCTCCTTATTCAAGTACCCAATAGACTAATGCTCAATGTCACCATCCAAACAGGGAATAAATATATCAGCAGGTTATTAAGCTGACCTGTACTTTCAAGGTTTAGAATAGTTAAATACACCCACAAAAACAATTAGAGAGCTCTGACAGGCAGCATATCAGCATAGGATCTTTATCTATTTATTTATTTATGGCATCACATACAATGTTCACTATGAAAGCAAAAAGACAATGAAAAACACTGATAAAAGCAAAAGAACAAGATATGGAAAAACATGACCACATAAACTCAAGCAAGGATTAGAAAAGATGCACTACCTCATGAGCTGGAATACGTAAAGTAAGTTTATCTTGTTCCAGATCATAAACATATATCGAATCATCACTACTTCCAGCAACAAGTTCATGACCGTCAGTTGAAAATTTCACAGAAAAAATACCAAAGTTGTATGCTCCATCATCATGCAAACTCAAGTCCAATCCTTCATGAATATCCTGTGTCAAAAATGTTGATTAGCATTGATTCAATAACCAAACAGAGGGTAATATATTATATGCAAGATGAGTATCTACAGATGGTATGATGATATACTTCAACAAAACTTCACAAAACAAACAAACAAAAAAATAAGGAAAAAGTAAGACTAATCCCAACTAAATGACCACAAAGAATCAAGTTCATGCTACTTTGTCTTTGGTCTGTTGTGTTTTGTAACTACAGTTGCCTGAACTGCATCGACAGAAGTGACCACTTAATTGGATTGTGTATTTTTAAGGTATATGGCTCGTAGATGCTGTTTTCACCTCCATAGGCAAAGGATGACCCACTTATGCAGCAGGCATATGTTGGATACATGCAAACACACCACATGTTGCACACATACAAGAATTTGCAGTTGCTTCAAATGAAGCAAGGGCCATTTTGAATTTGGGTCACTATATTTACTACTAAGTATTTGAGTTGTTCTTCATCCTTTTTAATTTCTAGTCCATGCCGTATAGCACATGTAAATTCCTGATGTGCTTGCATATTGCTGCAGGTAATTTTTCACAATTTATTACGATAAAAATGCATGTTCCTTCAAGGAAATTACTATCATTCTAATAAACATGATTTAGTATTTTTTTGTTCCCACAACATTTGCCTCCTATTCACATGTTTTTCTATATTTACCACAATTTATAATATAATTTTTCCTGTATTATAAATGTTATTAGTATTTTTAATTTCAAACTGGATATGAGCATTCCATATTATATATGCACTATTTGGTGTCGTAACAGCCAATATAGATGCCTACATTTTGAACTTCCTTTTTTCTTTATTTTCCCGAGTTTGTCAAACTTCATTAATGGAAGCTCAACATATTCGGTTTTGATCACTGCTTAAAGCTACTTCACACGAATTTTTTATTCTCTTGAAATTGTTCTGTTGAAATGTTGTAATTGTAACTAATTTGGAGCTTATTTTATGGAGGTTTAGCGTCATGTTCTGTTGAAGTATTGTTATTGTAACTAATTTGGAGCATATTTTCATGGAGATCTAGTGTCATGCTGGTAAATTCCTCAAAAGTTACAAGCTTGGTTGTGGTCAATATGTGAGACATATCTTTGGTCATATTGATGTGATATTGCCTTATTATTTTGACTGCTTAATTACTGCAAATCTGGAAAGTTGTATGCCTCTTGACTTATTGGGCCTCAATAGTATAACTACCCATGTTAATAATGGGGTATGCTATTATCATGTTTAATAGCAAATTCTTGTACCTATAACAGATCAAAGTCTACTAAAATAACTCAAACTTGCATTCAGCATTCATATCAGGTAGATAACCAGGAAGAGAAACAAAGCAATTCAAGAAATGAAGGTAGTTAACCAAAATTTGGAAGAAACAAATGAGAACAAAGCAAGTAACAAACATTGATTATCAGCATTTACAAGCATAAAAAACAAGCTGAGTCACAGGTAACACCTATTGTCCTTCAAAACTTTGAGGTAAAAATAGTCCCTACTGCATGAAGTGCGTACATTGATATTAGCATGTGATTCTGTTGGAGCACTTCCCAGATTAACAATGCGAAGAATAGGTGACATGCTGGAATAAACCTGAGATATGAATAAACAAAATTGATAAGAAAGGCCTTGAGAACTAAATATGGATGAGTTGAGGAATTTATAATACAACAGAAATTTCATGATCAAACAAAATTCATAGAGATCTTAAGAAGGTTAAGTTTTTTAATAGTATCACATTGAAGGTTCAGTGCAATTTAAATACCCCTCTGAGAATGATGTATCAACTTTGTGATCATTACAAGTTAATATAATGACAGAATTGGCTGCACCGCATTTCAGTGTTGCAAGTTGAAATGTAACCAGAAGATTCAAGCTCTTCATGATTAAGAACTCTTTGTGAGAAAAGATAGTTCCACAGTTACCAGAGAGAGAGAGAGAGAGAGAGAGATCAACCATAAGTTTCTCTTTCAATCAACTGAGACTAGGGTACTCACTTCAAAAAATAGCACTGAATTAAAAGTTCCAACCTAACAATTATATGCTCATGAAAACAGTAGAAAATACTGACAAGAGAGCAGACAAACAACGATTGCACCATCAAGACATTGGAAATGCCAGTAATCTGCTTATGTCTAGCAAAAGAAAAGGAAACATAAAAATCGGAGATCATCTTCCAAGTTCCTCCTAAAAAACTTGCTTGTATGCACATTTTTTTGATTCTTAATACAAATTGAAGGTTATCTCCAATAAAACATCAAATGTAAAAAATACAGAGGTTAACTTGACGAGCATTTAAAAGCATACTAAAGCATATCTACGGACAGCAAAAGCACCCACAATGATTTTTAGCAAATTATCAAGGGCAATATTGATGCACATAAAGAGACGAAAAAGACTTGATCCAAGCCTGAACAACAGTTTAAAGTTTCTAGCCTAATGAGAAGTTTTCATGACCATTTTTACAAATCCATTGTACCTTGCAAGCAAGTACTTAAAAAAAAAACTGACAGATCAGAAGCTTTCTAAAATTTCTTTTGCAGTAACAAGAAATGTTGAGATCTAGAAATTATTGAATGGCACAGGTAACTTACAAGATAATGTTGATCAGGAGAGAGTTGTGTATCAGTGATTGTCCATCCCATTCCTCTAGCAATTATTTCTTTTTCTAGTTTCCACCCATTTTCAACATTGTATATTCTGATATAACCGCCCTGTGCAAATTCCAAGAAAAAGAACAGAGTATCAGCAATATGTCAAGAATTCAGGAAGAATTATATGCTAAAACTTTGTACATATCCAGATTATGATACCTTCCATCACATATTGCAGAAGAATAACAAACCTGAAAACCGGCAAAAAAAAGAGAACCATCCTCGGAAAACTGAGATACATACACTCTCGAATCCATTCTATCCACTGGCCATGGACCATTGACGGGCAAGTACCGACAAACAACATGCGAGCAATCAGCCACAGAAAACCTCCCCTTCCCAGAATAATTAGCCTCCCTTCCCAACAACATCTTGACGGTCGAAACAGGTGCATTTTGTCCAGAACTCGTTGACTTCCGAAGAGCTTCACTAGGCTCCGACCTGAGCCTAGTAAGTTGAAAAAACTCATGATCATTCATATCAAGTTCGTACTTCGGTTCGCCACTGGATTCCCCGCCCTCATACGCATCTACAAACACTTGAGTTTCTTCAGTTTCAGGTTTACTCATTGAGTAACCCATATCCTAGTTTCCGGAACAGAAATCTATCAATTCACAACCCAACTTATGAACAACCCTGCAAGAAGCACCACTGAAATCCAACGATTCACTCCCAAGTGGGAATAAAGGCAAAGACGCATATACACATCAGAAAATTTGCATATCAAAATAGAGCGAATTCACTCAACATGACGCGAAGATTCTTATTCGTCACAAATTGCATAAAAAAAAACATAAAATTTTCAAATAAATCAGAAGAAAATCGAAAACCAACTTCAAAATTCTGACGAGAGTCATCATCAAAGAGTAGAGGAAGAATATGAATTCAATCAAGAACAACAACAAATCCGAATCGAAAGAGGATTTTCGATTGGTTGTTTACCTCGAAGAATTCGAACTCGGCGAACGATCGGATCGAGGACTTTGGGAGTGAAGTATTTCTTCGGGGGCAGAGCTCTATGGTTGACGTTATAGAAAGGAGCAGATTTGCCACGTGTCCATGTTTTTGATGGCAGTAGTTTTAGGACACGTGTCATTTCGAAGTGAAGTGGAGCTATGTTTCGTGCTGAGGGGTTGTAGCTTGGATTTGGCCCCTGGTCGGGAGGGAAATAGGAAATGGTCGAAAAATGGGGTTCATATTGGGATGGGGACTTCTCGTCGTAGACAGATTGGGTGGGATGAGATCCTGGCGAACAGATTTGTCTTGGGATCTGTGTAAAATTTGTTTTATTCTGTATACCTAGTTAATATGGAAATATGGATCCGGGTCCAATCTCATAATTGAGTCCGTGTCCTCCCATGCAGTCACAAACAAGCGAGATTACGTCCCCACGGAAAACATGGATTAACTTGCAAGCACATGTGCTCGGCGACGGATTGGGTGGAGAAAGGCATCAAAATGGAATCCAAACAATTCGAACACACGCGGATCACGGATGAAGCTACATTTGTGTGATCGGAATCAAAATCAATTTATTTTAAAATTATTTTTTTTATAAAATTAATATTATTTATTTTACATTATTATTAAATTAAATTATTATAAAAAATTAAATATTTTTTTAAATTTTAAATTATTAAAATTTTAATTTTAATAAAAAATATTAATTTATAAAAATAATTTATTAATTTTAATTTTAATACTGATATTAATATTAATTTCGAACTAAACGGGTACCATGATATATACGCGAGTTAGCTCATTGCCCATACAGCCATTGCCATGTTGTCCATACAACCATTGCCGTATTGTCGATTGCCAAAACTTCACTCGACAACACAACTTTCTTCGCTCGGTAATAAAGAAGATATGTTGCACGAAAATCAGCCTGCAATTTATGACCGCCGACGAGTCAACCCGGTCCGCATCGCACAGGGGCCTACCCGACCGAGTCGCATTGGATTTTGCAGTTTTATGTAATTTTCAATAAATAAATAAGTCGACTTAAAGACTCCGCACGCAATGAGTTCGGCGTTTTGACCTGCTGTATATTCTTTAATAAAAAATATATTTATTTATTTCCATTTTTCACAGATTCACCAAATAAAACACGTGTCACGTTAAGCGTCGTAATCGCGGTCTTGAATGCCATTACGAAGCTTTTCTGCCACTAACGCACCCGTGCTCAGTGGCCACGCCGTCCCTTCCCATTTCGCCCACCCGTGACCCAATCTCCACCTTTCTCGACCGCCCAATCAGCCACCTACTCCACCTAAATCCATGTCTAAACCCCACAACATCCGAATTTCCCATATCACCCCCCGCACTCTGCGCTCGTCGATCGCGACGTCGAATTAGTAGTTATCGAAAGATTTCGCTTCTGACAATCTCTCCAAATCAGAATGTTCATTATAAAATCCCCAATTCCCATGCAAACATTCCCCTCCGCCTCCTTCTCCTCCGCCCCAATGGCCGCCGGCGTTTGCCTCCTCCTCTTCCTCCTCCTTCTCCCCCTCTCCTCCGCCGCCAGACACCACCACCACTCCTCCTCACACTCTGCTGCTGCCGCTCCCTCGTCGGCGCCCTCCCAGACGATCCTCCTAGCCTGCAACGCCACCCGCTTCCCCGCCGCCTGCCAGTCCACCCTCTCCCAGTCCACATCCCTGCCCCCAAACCCCACCCCCTCCGATATCATCTTCGCCGCCCTCTCTGCCTCCGCTGCCGGCACCGCGACCGCCATCGGCATCTCCCGCTCGATCCTCGCAGCTGCCTCCGATCCCAACACCACCAGCGCCGCCAACAACTGCATCGATCTCCTCTCCCTCTCCGCCTTCCGCCTCGCCGCTGCCAGCCCCGCCGCCGACCCCACCTCCCGAGCCTACACCTCCGCCGCGCTCCTCTATCACTACTCCTGTTGGTCCGCCCTCAAATACGTCAACACCACCTCCCAGATCTCCTCCGCCATGGGCTTCCTCACCGACCTCCAAACCCTAACCAGCAACGCCCTCTCCCTCCTCTTCGCGCTCCACCGCTACGGCCCTAATCTCTCCCTCTGGGCTCCGCCGCAGACAGAGCGCAACGGATTCTGGGACACCAACGCCGGATCCGGCGAGGTCGGGCCGCCGCCGGCGAGCATTCCGGTGGATCTGAAGCCGGACGCGACGGTCTGCAAAGACGGGTCGTGTGGGTTCGGGACGGTTCAGGCTTCGGTCGACGCGGCGCCGGCAAACCGGACCGGGCGGTTCGTGATTTATATCAAGGAGGGGGTTTACAACGAGACGGTTCGGGTCGGGTTCGAGAAGAAAAATGTGATTTTTGTTGGGGACGGAATGGGAAAAACGGTGATCACGGGTTCGCTGAATGTTGGCATGCCTGGCCTTTCCACCTACAACACGGCCACCGTCGGTGAGTTTTTTAATTATTTAAAATTTTCCCGGTTTTTATTTTAATATGTATGTAATTCAATTTTTTAGATGCTATCATCTTCGTTCGTTACTGCGAAAGTGCTAATTATTACTATATATTTGTTTTCAACTGAGAATTTTGCGTGGATATACACAAGAAAAATTCCAACTAGACTATTTTAGGTTTAATTTGTCTTATTTCTTTAGAATTTCGCTGGTTGCAATTTGCAGTTCGATTAATTTTTCAAATAATGTGATTTTTAATTAATTCTGTAGAGAATGCAAGTGATTTTTAAGACTTGGGTCTGACCCGGTTCTGTATTTTTCCTTTCGCAGGCGTGGTCGGCGACGGTTTCATGGCCTGCAACCTGACAATCTCGAACACAGCCGGGCCGGACGCGCACCAGGCGGTGGCCTTCCGGTCCGACAGCGACCTCTCCATCCTGGAATCCGTTGAGCTCTCGGGCCACCAGGACACGCTCTATGCCGTATCCCTCCGCCAGTATTACAAGTCCTGCGTCATCTCCGGCACCGTCGACTTCATCTTCGGCAACTCCGCGGCCGTCTTCGACGACTGCCTCATCATCCTCCTCCCCCGTCAGCTCAACCCGGAAAAGGGCGAGTCCAACACCGTCACTGCCCACGGCCGCACTGACCCTGCCCAGACCACCGGCTTCGCCTTCCACCGCTGTACCGTCAAAGGCAGCGACGACTACGTCAGACTCTACCTCCAGAACCCCGCCAAGCACCGCAGCTACCTCGGCCGGCCCTGGAAGGAGTACTCCCGTACGGTCTTCATCGACTGCTACATGGACCAGGTGGTGCGCCCCGAGGGATGGCTGCCGTGGGACGGGGAGTTTGCGCTGGGGACACTGTTCTACAGCGAGTATGGCAGCATCGGGCCGGGGACGAATGCGAGCGCTAGGGTGCAATGGAGTAGCCAGATATCGGCGGAGCACGTCGGTGTTTACTCGGTGGAGAATTTCATTCAGGGGAACGAGTGGATCCCGTCAGGGCTGTTCAGGACGGAGGAGGAAGATGACATGGGCTGCTAATGTTTTGTTCCGGGGTTGACATTGATATCCGTGAGGCGGAATAGAAAGAAAGCGATTGGAAATTCATGTGGTTGCTCTCGTTCACGTGAATTGTCGGAAGTGCGACGCGACACGCTGTTGGTAGGAAGAGCTTTGTAATTTACATATAAATCCCTGGTGATTAGAATTATTATAAACAGCCCCTTGGTGAAAACGTACTAGTCAGCCCGCCCGTCTGGAATGTAACATGAAGTGATTGCTATAAATTTTCGTAATCAAATTTATCCAAACTCAGTCAAATAAATAAATATGGAAAAGACATGTCGTTTATTGTAATTTTTGCGCGATCATCTTTGCTGGTGTAAATATGGAAAATCATCAATTTTTATGGAGGGAAACAATGAACCAAACTAGTATAAATATCTATGTAAAAGATACATAATTCATTAATTTTATTATCATTAATTTGGTTTATTAACAGATATACGACAATGATTTTGACTTTTCTTTGTCAAAACACACTGAAATGCTTTTTTATAAAAAACGGACCTTTATTAAAAAATCATAAATACCTCAGTACAACTGCGTATGTTTGACGAATGCAAGTACAAACAATGGCTGCCTCACACTGCGGTGGCGATGCCCATGCGGTGGTGATCAATGCTATGTCAAAGTTGATGGTGATGAGAAAAATGCATCTATGGAAAATATGGGAGAGTTTTATTAGTTTTATAGTTTTATAGATTATTTATTAATTTATTTTGAAAATAAGTTTATTTGTGTAATTTGGATCAAATAATTTAAAAATATAGTGAGTAGTTCAAAATTAACTGTCTGATTGATATTTATATAACAATGAATGATAATACAAATAGAGCCAAATTTTATATGTATGTACTTATTTAGGTGTTCTGTGATAGATTGAAATATTTTACAGTATACTCAGCATATGATATCATATTGAGGTTGTTTGGTTTGAGGAGGATAAATTATTTTATTTGAATTATTTGAGGCTTGAATTTTTTTAAAAATATTTAGTCCTATTTGTAATTACAAAATTTTGATTCATAGTTATAATGAATTTGAGAAGCTTATTTGTAAATAGGCAAAATATAAAATAAATTGAGAGAATTTGTGCTTGAAAATAGATAGTGAAATATCTATTCTTCATCGTTTTGGCGCCGTTTCGAACCTAATTTTTTTTTATATTTTGAAATTTTTTCTCCTCTTCAATTTTTTTTCCATCAAAGAGTGGTAATAACTCAAGGTGGATCAATTGAAATTTATGGATAAAAATTTCAAATTTTTGTTTCAGACTTGAGATATGTAAATTTGTTTAATTCAGTTATAAACTCAATTTTCTCGTGGGTCTTGCATGAAAAGATAAAATCGAAACCCACAATTGACATTAAAGCCTCCTTTTAATGATTAGTTTTGGGTTTGAACTAAAAATGATATTGAAAAGTCTATTACTATCCACAATTTTATTGGTGGAGGAAAATTCGAGTTTGGTTTCCAAAATTTTAATTTCTGGTGATTTTTCAACAGTTTGTTGAATTTTTGAAATTTTTTATAAATTAAATTTTGGAATAGCTTTAATGCAAAATTACAATGCAATTTGAAATGAATTGTATGGAATTTTAATTTGGATTTTGATGTCGGTTTGGTTCATGCTGAAAAGACAATATTTTGTCTGAGCATGAAAATATTCGAGAGCATATTTTGACAATATTTTCAATTACACATGAGTTGAAAAGTTTGGGTTTGAGTCTTGATGATGAAAATATCACATATTGTATACTAGACTCGCTGTCTGCATCCTTTAAGGCTTTTATTATCAATTATAATACATATGATCGTCATTGGACGATGGATGAATTGCTGAATTAGTGTGTCTAAGAGGATGAAAGGAAGAAGGCTATTAAAGCTGAATTTGTTAGAATTGAATCAACAAATTTGGCTAAGAAGAAAGAGAAGTTTAATTCTCGATCCAGAAAGCCCTTTAAGAAGCAAGTCTAGAAGAAGAAATTTGTAAAGAGTAAGGATGATGTGAAAGGAAAAGTATCTGCTCAGTTAAAAGAAAAGGTCTGTTTTTATTGTAAAAGAAAAAAGGGCATTTTGTAAAAGACTGTTACAAATTGAAGTTTCTGCAAGAAAAGAAACAAGATAAATTTAAATGTCTGGTTTGATTTGAGTCAAACTATACTAATATTTCTCCTGATGCATGGATTGTGGGCTTGGGATCATCGGTCCATATATCAACTATTATACAGAGATTTCTGGACCTAAGGAATCCAGATGATCAGGAGAAGTATATCTTCATGGGGAACAATGAGCGAGCTGAGGTCGTCGGTGTTAGGACATACACTTTAGTTCTCCATGGTGGTCATATTGTTTTACTGTCAAATACAGTTTTTACACCACCTATCAAGCATAACTTACTTTCAGTCTCTAGACGTACAGAAACTGGTTATTATTTTGCTTTTGGCAAAAACTATGTATCTCTGATGTATGACAGTGTTGTTCTTGCTACTGGTATTGTATCTAATGGTTTGTATAAATTACATGTGAAACTGGAAGTTGATTCTACAGTACAGTGCTACAATATTAATTCCAGACATATATGTCCTTGTGATCCAAATGTGCAGTTTGATAAGAATTCTTTTCGTCTATGGCATTGTCATTTAGGTCATATTGGTAGAGACAGATTGGAAAGACTCTGTCATGATGAAATTTTACATAATATAAATTTTGATGATTTTGGTATCTGTGTGGATTGTATTAAAGAAAAGATGACAAGAGTATCATTTTCAAAAGTATTAAGATCTAATAATTTATTAGATATAATCCATACAGATATTTGTGGTCCGAATGGGGTAGTCACAAAGAATGGCCAGAAGTATTTTGTAACATTCATTGATGACTACTCACGATATAGATATGTGTATCTGCTGCACAGAAAGTCGAATATTTTTGAAATATTTAAGGTATATAAAGCTAAAGTTGAAAATCAGTTGAGCAGAAAGATTAAGGCTATTAGGTCAGATAGAGGAGGTGAATATACTTAAGATATTTTTTGATAATTTTTACAGGAGCATGAAATCATTACAAATACAACCATTGTAGAAAATCCAGAGCAAAATGGAGTAGTAGAAAGGAGGAACAGGACTTTGATGGATATGGTACGTTGTATGTTATTTTTTAGTGAGTTATCAAACTCTTCATGGGGCGAAGTACTGAAAATGGCTACATACATTTTAAAAAGAGTATCATCCAAATCTATTCCTAAAATTTTTTTTGAGTTATAGCTTAACAAAAAAACCAGTCTAAATTATTTTAGAATCTAGGGTTGTGATGCAGAAGCAAGAATTATTGTACCTAGTATGCCAAAAACTATAGCTCAAAGTTTAAGCTGTAAGTTCATTGGTCTTCTGGAAAGATCTAAGGGTTACAGGTTATACAATCTTGTTCGGGGCTCCATATTTGAAAGTAGAGATATCAAATTTTTTGAACATGGCATATCTATCACAGGAAGTAATAAGCAGTGAGAATACAAAAATTTTGGTTGAATGCAATGATTGAAGAAATTGATTCAATACAGAAAAATGAGGTTTAGTCTCTAGTATCAACTCCTATAAACTACAAATCAATTGGCTGTAAATGGGTCTATAAGACTAAATTGAAAGTCAATGGTGAAATTGATATGTATAAACCAAGGTTGGTTGCTAAAGGATACACTCAGAGAGAAGAAATTGATTATGATTAGACATTTTGTCTAGTCTCTAGAAAAGATTCATTGAGAATCTTTATGGCATTGGTTGCACACTATGATTATGAACTCATTCAAATGGATGTTAAAATATTGAAGAAAAAATTTATATGATTCAACAAGAAGGATTTATCAGAAAAAGTGATGGAACAAAAGTCTATAAACTACATAAATCTATCTATGATTTAAAACAAGCCTCTCGATAGTGGTATATTAAATTTTATGAGGCAATCATAAAATTTGGCTTTTAAGAGAATACAATTGATAATTATGTATACATGAAGGTCAGTGGGGGTAAAGTTCATATATTGATGTTATATATTGATGGCATCTTATTAACAAGTAATGAACTAAATTTCCTCAGAGAAACTAAAAGGATGTTATCTATAGTCTTTAAAATGAAGAATCTTGACAATACTTCATATGTCTTGGGTATTAAAATATACAGAGACAAAAAGCGTCGATTGCTTGGGATTTCTCAAGAGACATATGTTATTAAAATTCTTCAGAAATATGGTATGGATAATTGTAAAACTGGAGAATCACCTATAGTCAAAGGTGATAAGCTTAATCTTCAGCAATATCCTCAGAATGAAATTAAGAGACGGGAGATCCAAAAAATTTCTTATGCTTCAGCTGTTGGTAGTTGATGTATTTAATGATGTATACCCGTCCAGATATTGCTTTTGTTGTGGGACTTCTTGACAAATATCAAAGTAATACAGGAATGATCCATTGAAGAGCAGTTAAGAAGGTTTTTCATTATTTGAAGAAAACCCAAAATGATGTACTCTTATTCGATGGTTATAAATCATTAGATATTCTTGGATATACAAATTCTAATTGAAAAAAATATGAGGACAGTTTGAAGTCTACATCTGGATATGTGTTTACTTTACTAAAGGGAGTTATTTCATGACGTAGTATGAAACAGACTACTACTATTTTATCAACTATGGAGGCAGAGTACATAGCTTATTGTAAACCTAGTAAATATGTTATGTGGTTGAAATATTTCCTTTTTGACCTCCAGGTGGTTCATTATATTGATAGGACAATGTAGATAATCTGTGATAATGATGCAGCTATATCTTTTACTAAGGATGCTAGATGTCATTCCAAGGCAAAATATATTGAGCTGCAATTTCATTATGCCCGTGAAAAAGTTTAGAAAAAGAATATTATTATTTCACGGATCTCCTCTACAGATAATCTGGCTTACCTAATAACTAAAGGTTTGGCGGTGAAAATATTTAAAGAGAATGTTAGTCATATAAGGATAGTTTGTAAACATGATGTCATGTTTTGATTATTATTATATTTTTATCTAATTATAGTTTATTTGTCAGTAAACTATTTCTTTCCCCATATGAAATGATTCCATTGATGTATTTTATTCTTAATCTTCCAATGTGGAAGATGAAATCCTTGAGAATACCGTGGTCACTAAGTAGGTTGGTGATGACCACCTATATGAGGACCTAGTGATCATATATAGATGATTCATGAAATGCTTAAGGTAAAGATATGACTGGGCATCATATCTGTTTTATACCTCTTATTTAGATAAAGTGCATTTGTACTTGTGGGATGTCCTTAGTAAAGGTTATGCATCTAAGTAACGTATTTTTAAGAGAAGTATGAAGTGTCTAGACCGTCAGTTGAAAAGGCAAGAAAATTCTCACTACCGTTATGTTTTATTATATGTATTATTCCACTAGTACATTGTCTATACTTATGTTTGATGTTATTCAACTCAATTGATGTAGTATTTTACTTGCTTTGACATGAAAACGGTTGGTATACCATTAGTATACATCCATCCATAGTTGGGCAGGTATGGGGACTACTGAGGAAGAGTGGTATGATTCATTGTCTCTGAATTGCACAGTTGGGATCCAATATGAAAAATATTTTTTCTCTAAATTATTTTCAGTATACATGTATATATATATATATATGTAAATATATAGATCTATAGGCCAAGTGGGAGATTGTTAGTCCTGTGGCATTATAGACTGTTTATTGATTTGTTTTGAAATAAATTTATTTGTACAATTCGGGTCAGATAGTTTGGAAATATAGTGAGTGATTCAAAATTGACTATCTGATTGATATTTGTATGACAATAGATGACAACATAGACGAAGCCAAATTTTATGTGTGTGTTTATTTGGGTGTTTCGTGATAGGTCGAAATATTTTACAATATACCCAGCATATGGTCTCAACTTGAGATTACCTGGTTGGAAGAGGATCAATTATTTTATTTGAATTATTTAAGATTTGAATCTTTTTGTAAATATTTGGCCTTATTTGTAATTACAAAACTTTCATTTGTAATTATAATGAATTTGGGAGGCCTATTTGCAAATTGAGAGATTCGTGATTGAAAGAAATATATGTTCTTCATCGTTCTATCACCGTTTCGAACCCATTTTTTTTTATATTTTGAAATTTTTTCTTCTTTTCAATTCTTCCCTATCAAAAAGTGGCTAGAATTTAAGGTGGATCAGCTGATATTTATGAATAAAAGTTTCAAATTTTCGTTTCAAGACTGAGGTATGTAAATTTATTTAATTCAGATATAAACTCGATTTTTTTGTAGGTCTTGCATGAAAAAGTAAAATTGGAACCTGCAAGTCCAACATTCTGCAATGAGCAACTAGCACCTCAATTAATAAACAAGGTTCGACATCGTTTAGTTCGGAACTAAAATTAAATTTAAATTCAAAATCAAGATTAAAATATAAAATAATAGTCTGATTAAATTTTTAGTATTTAAATACTAGTCTGATTAGGAAATGATTTAAATTTTTTTTGAACTTTTATATACCCTTGGATATATTATTTATTGAGATTTGAATGAATAAATATAATTATAGTATAATAATTTATTTTTTAAAATAACGTAAAGATATCTAACTATTTTTTTAATATTTGGATCATAAGTTAGCAAGAATAGGATTATCCTAAACTAAACGCACCTAATGTTTTTCATTGTCAAAATTAGGAATGCTTCAAACAGAAAAGAGCATGATTTATTCCCTTCCATATGCAGGTCAGTCCTTCATTACTGATGACGAAGCCCAATAATTCTATGCCAACTTTGCTCGGACTAAAGGCTTTGCAATTAGATGAGAACGGTCCAAGGGAAATGCTTCGCATCCATTGGGAGTGTAGAAACGTGAGCTTGTTTGTCATCGAGCTGGAGTTTCTCTCCCCGGAAAGCAGCAGAAGCAAAATGACAGAGAAATAAGAAATCAATGAGATGCAAATGCGAAGCACAGATGATTATTAAGAAGAATGTTGCAAAGGGTGTG
Source organism: Trichopus zeylanicus subsp. travancoricus (assembly GCA_005019695.1). Classification (NCBI taxonomy): domain Eukaryota; kingdom Viridiplantae; phylum Streptophyta; class Magnoliopsida; order Dioscoreales; family Dioscoreaceae; genus Trichopus; species Trichopus zeylanicus. The sequence goes on along the minus strand of RXID01016407.1, from coordinate 213,826 downwards.
GCTCGGTGGGTGGTGGTTCATTTTAGCAATGACCATAACCATGAGTTGTTAGATAGTGAAGAAGCATGACATCTTCCTGCACATCAAACTATATTTTCAACTGATCGAGAGCGTATTCTAGATCTGGCAAGAGCTGGTTATACTGTGAATCTTGCAATGAAGGCTCTTGAAATGCAAAAAGGAATAAAACAAGGGGAGCTATCGTTCACTGAAGAGACTTGAGGAATTTCTTGCAGACCTCCAAGAGCATCAATCGAGAAAATGAAGTATCAGAACTTAAAGCCTGCAAGCATATGAATGATAATAGTTCAGATTTTTATTATGAATTTACAGCGGATGGGAATGACAAGCTTGAGCATATTGCTTGGTCTTACCCAGATTCAGTTTGGTCCTACAGGGTGTTCGGAGATGTGGTTGTATTAGATACATCAAGTCATTGGTATGAATATGACAGGCCTTTCTGTGCTCGGCTTGGTTTGGACAACTATGGGATTACTTTGGCTGTGCTCTTCTCCAAGATGAAATGCCTTCATCTTTTAGATGGCCCTTGCAGGTTAGACTCCCTTTCTGTTGCCATCTACTTTTACATGTTCATTCTATGAACTTTTCCCCTCTCATAGAAACTTACTGATACATAATGAAACTATATTTTTCTTAGGTGTTCATTATTTTGCATCTACTTTTTTTCTCTTTTGTCGCAGTCATTTGTTCGTCTTACGGATGGCAAGTTTCCACAAACAATGATGACTGATCTAGATATGGGAATTAAAGAGGCGATGTTGATTGAGTTACCAAACACATAACACGTGTTTTCCTTGTGCCGTATTACATCTAAGCTGCAAAGCTGGTTTGCTGCCCCTCTTGGCTCCTGATATGATAAGGTTTTGTCTGAGTTCAACAGAATATGTAGTTTGGAGAGTGCGACGCATTTTGAGGAGCAATGGGATCAGTTGGCTTTTGAGCAGCCACTCGGTCATTCTCTCATTTCATCAGGTTTATTGGGCGTTGTCATATACGCGAGCCTGGTTCTTTGGAGGATTGTCAAGAACTGGCTTTTCAGTGTCAACTACATCCTTTTTTTGAAGGGTTCTTCAACTGTCAAACATGCCTCAATGATTTTTTTGAGCAGGTAATTCTCCACCGAAAATTAGCATTAATTTTTGAAAACTAAGTTTTTTTTATTTTGAAATAATTTCAGCAACTAACTTTTTACCATCTCGAAATTAACCTTACTTCCATTTCCTGTCCATGTATAGGTATGGGTTGCAGTTGATCTCCAAACCCATGCAGCAGAGGAAGGAACAATGCGACAAAATTATCAAAATGTCAAGATCAAAGCATGCATGCCCCTTGAAGAGCATACTTCTATTCTTACACCTTATGCTTTTGACATGTTTCAGAAAGAACTGGTGTCGTCACCACAGTTTGCAGTCTATGAGGCATCAGGCGGAGGTATCTCGTCTGACATCGGTTGGATACAGATGGACGGCAAGAAGTGAGACGCATTCCAACACAAGGGGAAATCTATTGCAGCTGTAAAGAGTTTGAGACATCAGGAATTCTATGCCGACATGCTCTCCAAGTGCTCTCATTGAATAACTGCTTCTCACTTCCTGAAAAATATTTGCTGCCTCGATGGGGCCATGAGAGTTCTTTGTTTCCTAGGAGCAGTGACTACAAATATCGGTCTCTTGCTTCCATTATTGTTCAAGAATCATCATTGACTAAAAGCCGCTTCGATTATGTTCAGTGCCATACGAGCAAGCTCCTTGCTCATTTGAAGGAGATGCCAACTGTTGACATTGCTAACTCTGATATGGATTGCCATTTGATGCTACAAGTGAAGTAATTTCAGTCAATATTCCCGCTTCACAACCACGAGAAAGGCCAAAAAAGTTGAAAGGGCCTTTACAAGTAGCAACAGAGATGCCCGCTTAAGCATGGCCGTGGTAATTATATCCTTGCACGAAGGCAAGCAAATCTTCTCCTCCCCCTGTTTGTTTTATCTCCTGAATGCTTAAATTATGTGCTTTGCCTATATGTTCTCGGTGGAATTTTCTGACTTTTTTGAAATGATTTCCAGTTATTTTGAATGACAACCACGAATACAAGTTTAGTTTAGATTCCTTCCGTCTTCTCGACATATTTTGCTTAGTAAAACATTTTTCCAGTGATTTGTCTTTCATTTATTATGCTAAAACAGATGCTATCTATTATGTTTGTGACTACAGGCTACTGCTAAAAAGGAATCCAGGCTTACAATTGAAGAGGGTATGCCTCTGAACAACCGTTTTAAACTGTTCTATGAGATTCGTCATTTTTCCATATTGATGGACTGAAGTACTTGCTAGTTCCAATTCAATCTGGTCGGACAGGCTGATCCAGTGCGGTTTCGACAACATTGGTACAGACTGATTTGCTATCTATACAACAAGATCATTCGTCTTCTTCTTCTCCCCTTTTTTTCTTCATTATTTTAGCTCTCATCCATGATTGAAATGGATAAAGACTACCCTTGTTGAGTTCTTCACCATATGAAACACAAGAATGCTAGTCAAAGTTACCGCATGCACCACACATGGCTTCACAGATGCCCATTGCGCTGCATTCTCTTATTTCTTGCCATCCATACATTCATGGACAGACTCACTTGCGTCTGGGTCTTATATTGAAGTCATTTTTCGGAAGAGAATGTTTTACATATAACCCCTTGTTAGTTTGCATAATTACATATTCAGCTAACAAGGGGTTACATAAACCTCTAACATTTTGATAATTACATATTTTCTAAATGATAAGAATGGCACCGAGGTGGTGTTTTATTTGAATGAAACCTTGGCTATTTGGAAATCTAAGAGCGATCGATATTTAACCGATGATAAGGGTTTTCTCGCATAAAGCCTTGGAAGAAGTCATGCGGCTCATATGTAATTATGCATACTTACAAGGACTCGTGTCTAGAGTCCACGTATCTTGTGAGGTTGCTCTCTCTACATTCAACTCGTTTTGGCAGCAGCTCCAACAGATTCAATTAAAATCTAATATATATAACCAAGAAGACTCATATTTCATAAAATTAGATTTTTGGGATGATTTATTGTTTAGTCCGTTATATTATTTCGATACAATACTTTTTCGACTTCCCCAACACTTAGATTCGAAACTGTGTAAATTCTTAATATAAAAATTACCGTGATGATACGACTGAATTGTATCGCATATTAGTCTCTCTTAAAATAAAAAAATAAGGTAAAAATTGATATGGTCAAATCATACTTGAAAAAAGAGATTATTATAATGTCAAGTACAATGAATTAGCCTCACATTAGATATTAGATAGATAGAATCCAATATATATATTAAAAAAAACTTATATCCCATAAGTTTAGGCTTTTAAGATAATTTGGTATCTACTCCGCTATATTATTTCGATTCGACATTCTTTTCGACTCCCCAAAAATCCTATTCTTCTCCATTTGCCAAAAGATCATATGGACTAATGAATGTCCAATCTGTTTATTTGTTGCTAATTAATGTGCTTTTCTATTTAAATCACGACATGATGCATGCTTTTGTTGGACAAATCAAAGTTTCAAGTCACGAGATTCCATCTCTTTTGTCGCATATCCGCTAACTTTCTTTATAATGAGCTTCATTGAACTAATCGCACAGGACAAAGTCACTGCCTTGAATTTTTTTGTGGGCTTGAACAGAGTTTGTAGCATTCTGCAAATGATAAGTTTTATGCTTTGCGTTACATTACATAACAAATCTCTCTTATACGAGAAACATGGAGTATTTTAACAGAAATAAATGAAAATAATATTATTGTTCTTGGTAAAAAAATTAATTTTTCATAAAAACAAAAAAAGAAACCTATTGAGCCACTCTGAATTGGAATTAAAAGGAAAAAATTTAATAAAATTCTTTTTACGATAATTTCCTGCCACTCTTTCTACTCTGTTCTTTTCTATAATAACAGCAGCCACAATAATAATAATATATCAAATTATTACCAAAAACACACAATGATATAAATAATTAAGCACTAAACAACAAGCATTATCTTAAAGCAATGTCCTAAAAGTCAATAGAAGATGGCAAGAGAATCCCGCGTCCCATTCAACGCCAATCTGTTGCCAAGAAGACGAGGATCTTTTGCCATAAAAATTAGAATTTATTACACATAAGTCCCTAAGATTTTCATAAATTTTTTACTTTTTAAAATCAATACTCTCACCATTTGTTTAAGGACTTTGATTAAAAATCTAGTAAAGTGAAACTTCACTTTTATTTCAGTTCCACGAAAGTAAAAATAAATTAAATATAATGTAAAATCATTTCCTAAAACATACTCTTTTATATATATATATATATATATATATCTCTTCTTACCGAACATGCCTCAAACTGGAAAAATTGCACTCATGTTAGTACTGATACATGATTATGAAAATAGTCAGGGGCTTATATGCCATTAACCCAAAAATATAATATATGAAATTCCTCAAAAAGAAGCTGAGAAGAGGCCATGGAATAGCTCACTCATCTACTTCGCTTTTGTGTTTTAATGGCGAAGTGGGCAACGTTAGAGAGAGAGAGAGAGAGAGATTTTGTCTTTTTCCTATTTTTTTTTTTAACTGACCATTTGTTTTCCTTTGTCTCATTGCTCTCCATTCTTTGTTTGGCTCTTATCCTCTTTCTTTATTGTCATTGTTTTTGTTTTTGTGGTCGTAAGTTGCTTTTTTATTTATGCTATCTTGTTTCCTATACACAGGAGAATGTCTACGGTTGCAAATCTTTTTTCAAATGAAAACAATATCTTTCCATCCAAATTTCTATCCAAAAAGGCTGATGAAGTCTACATCATCAAAGACTGCAAGTTTTCAGTCCTGAATATAATTCAATGGGAAAAACAATGAAAAAATTTATATAAAAGAAAAGTTTATACAGTAATGGAAATTTCACCAATATATAACAACATACAAAGTTCACAACACCACCACCAAGTTGCTGTAATTAGAACAATTACAACATTAGCCTGGAACCTAATCAACCCCAAACCAGACATCAACAAGGTCGACTTCACCAAATTCATGGAGTCTGGATCAGATTTCCATCGAGAAACTGGTCAGTAGAAGCACAGAAGAAGAAGAAGAAGCTAATGCTGCGCTCGTCTTCTTCACTGAGCAAATGAAGTCACCTATGGATTCATAAACATTTGCAGCTGTTTCACGAGTTTCTCTGCTTGTATTTCACCAGGAAAGTCCATCAGTCACCAAAATCTGAACCAAAAGCAAGCAATACATAGCAGGAAAAATCATCCCAGAGGCCTGCAGAAACTAACTCCAAGCAGGATGTCAAGCTTCTTATAACTCTATCTATCTATCTATCCATATATATATATATATATATATATATATATAAAGAAGACCGAGAGCTGACCCATATGTTGATCATAAACAGTTAGAACTCACAAAGCTCTCAATCTCCTCCATAACGTGGTGGAAATGGTCGGTGTTGGGCAACAAGTAGAAACCAACTGTCGCTTGCTCACGGTAGATTAGCTTCACATCCTGCCCAGCTTTCTCGAGCCCTTCAACATAGGCTAGCTGCCAGTCCTGTGTAAGATCAAAACCCGACACAACCACGAGACTTTTTGGGAAGGAGAGGCATCTGAGATCAATGCCATTGGGCCCAAAGGGGTTGCAAGCTGGGTGATCCCGATCAGCCCCTTCCGGAAGGAATGCCTTCCAATACCAATCCCTGTCTTGGAGGGTCACAAAGTACTTCCCATCCAAACTCTCCTCTGATTCTGTTCGTGCCTCCCCACCAAACATTGGGTTGAGGAGAATGTTGCCGGAGATAGTAATGCCAGATTCAATGGCTCTTATTGCCACATGGTGTGCAATGTTGCCACCAGAGCTATCACCAGCTAGGAAGACACGGAACTTGGAGTCCTTGCCTGAGCAAAGCCAAGGTTGAGTAGAAACCCACTTGAGGGCAGCCCAACCATCATCATAAGCACAAGGGAAGCGGTGCTCAGGGGAGCGGCGGTAGTCAACAGAAACAACAATGGCCTTGCAGGGAGAGACGAAACGGCGGCAAAGGGAGTCATAGATGGCAGTGTTGGCGGAGGAGTGGGCGAAGCTGCCACCATGGAAGAAAATGATGATGGGAAAGGGTTCAAGTGAGGTGGGCTGGAGGAGGTCAGGGAGGAGCGAGGCGGCCGAGGAGAGGGACTGTTGGGTATTGTCATGTTCAGGGGCAGGGGAGGGGCGATAGATGCGGACAAGGAGGCTGGTGGAGCGGTCAATGAGGAGGTCAAAGGAGAGGACACCATTGACAGGTGTCGCATTGGCCTGGACCTTGCGATCAAGGTACTCGGCGAGGTGGCGGTTGAAGGTGCCGTCCGAGCGGCGCAGCATGTTGTAGGCTAGCTTGAAGTTGGAGATGAGCACCCATGTGTTCAGCGGCACTGCTCTCTGTGTTTCCAATCATAACAGCAACAATAAGACAACAAAGAACACAATAAACATTGAATTCTTCTTGCATTCATATCATCAACAATCAGAAGCACCAAAACACCAAAAGACAAGCCTTTTTCGGAGTTGTTTATACCAAAAAGGAAAACAATAAGTTCATTAGTTTTTCCATCCTTCGATCTCTGATTATTTTCCGCTTTTTGATTGAGTTTGAGACTGCAAAGAAATGGAAATCAAAGCAAAGGACTATAACCAAATGCATAAAAAGTAAAAAAATGTTTGTTAGGTTTCTCACAACCCATTACTGTTAATATCTTTCTGTATTTGATAAAGATTACAAAACCATGGTGGGATCAGGATATATTTGTGCCTCTTTTGATGAGAATTCGTGAAACTTTTTAACAGATTGACCTCAGTACACAAAACAAATCCCAAGTGGGAAAAGAATCAAGCCCACAATCAAAACAATCCCTCAAAATGTTTGACTTGCAATTGTGAACAGAAAACCCTAAAATTAGGCCAAAATCAAACCGACTTTTCCCGAAAAAGACAGCATCAAGCAGCAGAAACCAAAAAAAAAAAAAACCTAAAAATCCCATCTTCTCCACTCAGACCAAACACTTGGCGAAATCAGCAAACAAAAACCCTTCAAGAAGCCTCATTTACCCCAATCGCCCCCAAATAAAAAATAAAAAATGAAACACGATTTACTCAAAACAGCAGCACCAAGCATCAGAAACGCAAATAACCCCTAAAAATCATATCTTTCTCCAATGAAAACCAACATTCGGCCGAATCAAGAACAGAACCCCACAAAAAACGCTTTCATTACCTAAATCGCAAACCCGCAAATCAAATATAGAAGAGACATCAAAGGGGAGAAAAGCCCGCACCTTGGACTCATTGGCGTTAACCTCGTTGCTCCCGGCCATGGCGCAACAAGAGATCCCGATCACGAACGGACCAAGAAAACCCCTCCTTTGCTCATTCCTCCGCTCCCCGCCAGGGATCCGCCCCCCTCCGCCGGGAAATATCGCGCTTTGGAAGCTGGAGAAAGCAGGAAGTAGGAGGTGAGAGAGGAGAGAGCGACAAGAGGAGACAGAGGAGCAGGATGGGGAGGCGCGGAGCACGGGGGAAGACGGGGCCAGGGAGTCAAGAGAGAGAGAGAGAGACGAAGGAGACGACAAAACGGGCGGCCGAAAAAATGAACTGCGGAGGTGGGGCCTGGCGGCCACCTCCGCCCACACCATACCACCAGCCTCCCCACTTTGGCTTTATCCGAAATTTTCACTTCACCCCCTGTTATGTTTTAGGTATTGCATATAGGACCCTATGTTTAGTGATTTGATTAACAACGAGTAAAACAGGATTGAGAAAATTTTATGTATATCTCGTAAAATAATAGTTTTTATAAGTTATAATATCTTATATATTCTAAAAATTCTTTTTTTCTCAAATATCCATATATCTTAATAATGTTAATTTTTACTGCTGAATCCAACAAAGAAATATTAAAATTACTATTTTGCAAGGTTTTAAGTATTAATTTTGATATCAATTTTAATATCCACCAAAATTAATATATTTTGGTCATTTCAGTTTATTTTGATTTAAGAAATTTTTTATAAAAATATATTTTATATATTGATATTATAATTTTTATTGAATATTAAAAAAATCACTATTTTATACAGATATATTGTTTGAGTTCACGAGCTCACCCGAACCAAGTTTGAATTGCTGGAGCTCAGAGAGCTTTAGGTATCGTTTGATTCGGAATTAGAATCAAAATCAAAATCAAAACTAATGAATCATTTTTATAAATTAATATTTTTTTTATCAAAATTAATTCTATAATAATTTAAAGTTCGAAAAATATTTAAAATTTTATAATAATTTAATTTAATAATTATGTAAAATAAATAATATTAATATTATAAAAAATAATTTTTTTAAAAAAATAATTATGATTTTAATTCCAAATCAAACGGTATTTTTTTGAATAAGCTCGGCTAGAGCTCCGGTCGGGTTAGATCCGTCGGTTAGTTTACAGCTCAAAGTGTACGAGAGGGGCTAAAATGAAAAAGAAGGGTGGAAACACGGAGAAAGTCTAGCCCAGGAAAAATAAACAAGATAAAATATGTTAATCAAGTAATCAACGCATTTAACACTAACATAAACTGCGTTGTGCATGTACCTTAACTAAAATGAATAGAGAATTTTACGTTTTCTTCTTCCAAGATTAGCCAAACAATGTGAGTCATTTACGAATATTTAAAACCAGGGGGTGTTATTTGCTTTTAAGCCTTACTATTATTACAAAAACACTATTTTATTGGTACTTAAGTCTTTATACACCTTAACTAATCAATTAATTAGGGTTAGTTTAAGACCCGAAAGCACACCAATCGGTGTTTTTGCCTTTATAACTCATTGTCATGTGTTTGCCGCAATTTAATTTATGAAAATTTATATATATACATACATATAGAAAAACCCTTTTCCCATTTCATCGCATACCTTTGAGTTTTTTTTTATTTAATTTCTCATATGTTTTAACTCTTTTTTTTTATTTCGGCTTTGTCAAATACGAAATGCTACTAAGTGAATGTGTTGATTTTGATTTATATTTCTTTGGATGAAGCTAGTATTTCTCCTTCAACTGAGGACTAATATGTAATTTGCTTACGAATTTTACTAAAAAAAAGGATTAAAAAATGTTTTAATTGTACGAGTAATATTTGTTTTTTGGCAATGACAAGAGAACGACCACGGAAGCATAATAAGCAATACTGAATATTATAGGGGATCATCTAATTTTTTAATCAACATCAAATGATTCGTTTAGCCGTCTAACGATGGGTTTTACTTGTAGATGTCCATCTAATTACATAAATAAATATTAGATAAAAATAAGATTGCCTAAACCTCCGGTTAGTCATCTAATTTTGACTCAAAAATTTCGAAATTTTGCTAATTAAAATATCAGCATGATGCCGCATGTCATCATGTTGAGTTGTTGAGAAAAAATTTTGGATCCACGTAAGATTAAAAAACTAGTTACAAATATCAACTTTTGGGAATTCTTATTTTGCAATTAACAACTTGATCAATTTTAGCAAATTGGAGTTTGTTATGGGCCTAGTTTTAGCAAAACTCCATCGTAAAATGGGCTGGGCCGAGACCAATAGTATTGCTTAACCATTTCCGGGCGGAAGGATTTTCGGAATTACTGATTTGACCAGATCCAAAAACAAGCTCTTTTGCATTCAACACCCCAATCTTTCTTATTTGTTACCTTTTGTTTTCACTCCTATAATGTTTATATAGATGATTGTATTTGGTTCAAGGGCTGGGTCATTGTAGAATAAGCATTTGCCTTAGAGAGTATCTCTAATAATAAATCTTTGACGGTCAAGCTAGTAAGATTCTTGAGTATATTTATTTGGCAATGGAAAAACAAGAGTAAGGGTTGGAATCAAAGAAAATAGGTAATTTAACCGATTCTCTCTTTGGACGTATATACATGGTGATAGTGGTGGTAATGGATAGGGATAGGTGAATTTTAAGATAACCAAAAAGTAGATTCTTTAGAGGATATGACATGAAAAATTTTCAAGCAATGACTTTATAAAAAATCTCATAATTGAAATATTCTCATTAAATGCCAAAAGATATTCTAATTAAATGACAAGACTGAAGTCATTATAATGATGTGGAGGCTGATCAAGTTGACAAGGGTTATGGAGGCCTAATAAGTAGAGGACATGGCAAGGTTGTTAGAGCCTAATATAGTATAGTTGGGATGCCTAATGAACAAATGATGCGACGGAGCCATGGAGACCCGATGCAATAGGGTCGTAGATGCTTGATGAGTTGATGAGGCGATAATATCGTAGAGATCTCTCGAGCTAATAAGGTGGTAAGGCCATCAAGGTTTGCCTAGCTAATGAGATGACATGACCATGAAGACTTACCTAGTTGATGAGGTGGCAAGGCTATTGAGGCTTGGCTAGTTGATGAAGTGACAAAATTGTGAAGGCTTGCCTAGCTGATGAGATAACAGGATTGTGGCGGCCTTCTTAGCTGATGAGGTAGTAGGGCTGTGGAGACAGGCTTGGCTGATTAGATGGTAAGATCATGGAGGTCTATCAAGCTGATAAGATGACAAGGCTTTTGAAGCTTGCCTTTCTAACGAGATGACAAGATTGTAAATACCTACCCAGCTAATAGCATCTTAAATAAATAGACTAAAGAGTTTTAAAACTACTTTATGATTTGTTTCTACTTTGTGTGATTTGTTTATTTGCAGTTAAGTTGGTGACATGGTCATTGTGTGCATATTATTTGCTTGGCCGACTCATAGGGTTAGCATATTTTGATCCAATTTTGGCTTGCACTGGCATGTTACTAGACTATGGTTTAACCTATAGGAGCTACTCATGTTGTAGGAATAAAGATTGAAAAGGAAAAATTAATCAAGTAGGTGACAGATGAATACTTGAAAGGACCTCCGACTATACATGTTGAACTAGTTGTGATAAAAGATTTTGCCATTATGATGGTAACAAAAGATTTCATCGAATCAACAACAACAAAAGATCTAACTGAGTTAGAGGATCTTGTGTGTTGGCAGTAATAGAAGAATTTGTCATCTTGGCCTTGTTGTGCTAACAATGATAGAAGTATTTATCATGATGACAGTCATACAAGATTTCATCGTGTTGATGATAATAAAATATCTTACCGAGCTAGCAATAATAGAAGATCTTGCTATGCTAGCAGTATTAAAAGATATCTTTGTGCTAGCAATAATGGAAGACTTTGTTGTGTTGGCAACAATAGAAGACCTCACAAGTTGGTGGTAATAGAAGACTTTATCGTGTTAATAGTAATATAAAACATCGTTGCGCTAGTTATCTCGAGAAGTAATCTCAAAATAATAAATAAAACTTAGTTATTTTTAGTGTGTTATCAGGTATTACAGAAACATGACTTTCAATAAGTGCAAGCCTTTATTATTAATTATCCTAATAATTATCAAAAATCTCATAAAATGAGAAATCTAACTAATAAAATAAAAACAAAAAGAAATAAAGTATAATTTGATTATTTAAAGAAGGTTTACATGGCTTAAATAAGGGCATACACTCACTTTACAAAGAATTTGAATTCATAATATGAAATGACATGAAATGAGGAAGGGATTGGAAAAATCTTGATGCTTGCCAGTGTCTCGCTCCTATGTACTTGATTGAGTGGAACTTGACTCGAATGAATGCTTAGTTTGATCCTTAATAGATGCTGATAATTTTACTTGATTTCAGCATATGACAGACTACCTTAACTTATGTCAGTTGACCTCGTTAGGATTTGAAGTACCATCATAATTTTCTACTTATTGTTGGCTGACTTCTTTTGATATTTAATTTAAGAGAATCACTAGCGATCTTAGCTTATACTAATCATTCTTTATTTGATAATTAACAACTTTATAGCTTGTTGTTGATTAGATTTGAAGTATTACTGATGGCTTTATGTTTATATCAGTAAACTTCCTTTAAACATAGTGTTTAGCTAACTGACTGACTATGTTCAAGCCTATTTTAGTTCAATTTGATTTGAGAGAGTGATTAGTGGCTTTGGTTTATGCTAATTATTTTTTATTTAATAATCAATGCTCATTTTAACTTATTATTGATTAGATTTGAAGGATCACCAATAACTTTTATGCTTGTGTCAATTAAGTTTAAAATATTACCAATTGTTGATTACTTTTCTTCAAATATGACATTTAGTTGACTAAGTAAGCGAGTTCAAACCTACTTCAGTTCGGTTTAATTTGAGAGAATGATTAGCGACTTTGGCTTATACTAATCATTCTCGATTTAATAATTGACGATCTTTTGGGTTATTATCGATTAGATTTTAAATATCATCGATAACTTTATGCTTTTGTTGATTAAGTTTAAAGTATCATTGACAGCTTTATACTTGTATAAGCAAACTTTTTTCAAATATGGCATTTGGTTTACTAAGTAAGTTCAAATTTACTTTACTTTGGTTTAATTTGAAATGGTTAATAGTTTTGGCTTATGTTGACCATATCTAATTTAACAATTGATGATCTTTTTGGTTTATTATCAATTGAATTTGAGGCGTTATCAATGACTTTGTGTTTATTATTGACCAACTCCATTTAGACTTGATTTTGTTTCAAGTTAGGTTTAATTCAATTCGATTTTCAAACTTGACTTCAGTTCGAGTGTGATTTGATTGAATTTGATGTTCAGACTTCATTTCAGTTTGAGTCTGATTAAATTTGATCTCAAATCCAGGATATTGGATCTTGAATCTAACTCTTAATGGTTCTTATTGAATCCTTAATAGATTTTAAATCTAACCATTAATGGGTTCTTATTAAATTCTTAATAGAATTTGGATTCAACCTTTATTGAGTCTTTGTTGGATCTTGAATAGATTTTGGATTCAACCCTAATTGAGCTCTTATTGAGTCCTTAATGGATATTGGATCCAACTCTTGTTGGGTTCTTATTAGATCTTTTTTGGATCTTGGATCCAACTCTTATTGAGTTCTTTAATCTCCAATTCAGGCTTTAAGTTTCGACAATCCAGTCTTTGATTTTTCAGCTCTTCATTTCTTTTGGTCTTCCTCCATCCCTTTAATTAGATTTTTTGATAATGACAAACTCCTCTTTCAATTCTTATTTTTCTTTTGAGAATGAGTCTTAAGTTTCATATTTTCAACCCAAACTTGAGGTTGATGTCAACTAGTCTTCTTTAGGCCAACGTCAACTGTGTGAAAATTCTAGAAGAAGAAGAAGAACTAATGATATTTGAGAACATAATGATATTGTAGTAGTTAAAGGTGTAGAGAAAATTATATGTAAAAAATACAAGAATAAACTAAATACCACAACTTCACATGAAACCGATTATTTTCGGAGACACATTTAGTCTTATTTAAAAAGGGAGTATGACTTAACTCAAACACAACTTTTTTTTTTACAAGTGGTTCCTATTATTCTTCACTTAATATTCATAAATTTTCTAAAGAAAAAACATGAGAAAAATTAACAAAACATATTATTTGGGATGAACAACTATTTTTTTTTTGTAAAAAATTTTAAAATGGAAGAGCTACTATAAGAAGTAAATCCACTCTACGAGAAAATATCTACAAATACTACCATGAGTGATGCAATTAAAATATTTTTAAAAAATAAATTAATTTTTATGCATGTTATAAACAGAGAGTTATTTTAACATCTGATTGTTAGTGTTAGGTGCATCTTATATTTATATTACTACTCATTATATTGATGATACATAAATATTACATAAATACATTATTAGTTTTAGACTTTTAGAGTATCTCCATAATACTACTAATATTACAATATTATTCTTCAAATTATTTATGAGTATAATATTTAAGATAAAATATTTAATATTACTTTAGACAATGCTAGTAATAAAAATACTGATGTTGAGTTACTTAAATGTTAGTTGCCTATTATATTGGAAGAAAATTTATTTCATATTTATTACACATATCATATATTTAACTTAGTTGTTCAATATGAACTTAAATTTTCAGATGTAGTATTTGAAATTGACAAACTTAAAAATTTATGTAAATATATTAGATTTATACCTAGTTGTACTCAAGATTTTAAGGCTTTTGTGTAAATAATGTAAAAGATCATCCAAAAATTTTTTTGATATAGAAAATAGATAGAATATTACTTATAAATTATTAAAAACTTGTTGTGATTATACATATGTGCTTACTCTTTTTTGTGTATAATATATGGATAATTTGTTATTTACCAAAATAACTTGGAAGGTTTGTCAATTTTTTTTATTTTTATTAAATATTTTTATGTTACAACTACAATTCTTTCAAATAATTATTATCTTATAATTTATTTATTATTTAATAAATTTATGCTTATTTTTTTTATTTTTAGCAATAATACATTAGTTCTAGAATTCAAAAATATTCTTCCTCCAATGGTAAAAATTTTAAAAAATATTTTAAAACTATTAATTTTATATTTTTCTTTAACTATGATATTAGATCCATGAGTTAATATTTCAAAATTTGAAATATTAGCTGATGAATATTATGATAATATGTATTTTTTATAGATATAAAATAATATAAATAATATGTTAGACAATTGTTATATGAAATATATAGTATTTATCAAACTCGGTATGGTAGCTCATTTCATTCTAGCAATCAGAATATGTTATAGATAGTTCTAGTACAAAATCTTATATATTTTCTGTTTTGTAAAGAAAAAAATAAAAATCATCTTCAATATATTCTTCATCTAATGAATTAAGATTTTATAAAAATCAAACTGTGAAGGTTTTAATTGAAAAAATATTAAAAATTTTGATATTTTATTATGGTGGAAAGCGCATATCAATAGATATCTAGTGCTCTCTATTATGGCTCGTGATTTATTAATTATTTTGGTATTCACAATTGAATCAAAGTATTATTTTAGTGCAAGTAAATGGGTGTTAAATGATAAAAAGATTCGATTAATGCCATATAAATGAGTGTTAAATGATAAAATGATTCGATTAATGCCATATGCATTAAATGTGTGATATAATAGATTTTAACAATCATATTATAGTCTATAAATGCATAGACATACTTTCCTTATAATATATAATTATCCATTATTTCTTTTCATATCTAGTCTTTATGAAATTTTTTTAAGAAGCCTTAAAAAATTGCTATTTACAAGCTCTTAAGTTTTATTATATCCTATAGGAGTATTACCGTAACCTTACAGCAATGATCTTATTAGTGGGAATAATTAATTTTTTAAAAATAATGATATTTTACACTTTAAAAACTTGTCAAATATCCATTATACTAATAGAAGAAAGTACCTCTGATAAAAATCCTCCAATAATTAGATTAGTAAGATTCTTGAGTATGTATTTGTGATAATGAAAAATGCATAGAATAGAAGTTGGAAACCAAGAAAAGGATGGGGAAGGTCATGTGTAGATATTAAGTATGAGAGTATGTGAATTAGGCATGTATAGATATTAAGTATGAGAGCATGTGAGTGTGGGGAAGATCATGCTTAGATGTGGAGTTGCAATGTGAGAGAATGCATAATAAACCATACTCATGAGTTAAAATTGAATATCGAGATGTGTAAAGAGACTAACAAAAATCATAAAGGGTTCGTTCATGAGGCTAGATGTACTCGAGTAAACTTGGAGGTGTTGTATGTAACACCAGACACATTTACAAAGTATATAAAGTTCATATTGGCCTGACCCCCATCAAGACGTTTAGCTTATGTTATGCTATCTTGGGGCTAGCATCGGACATATCAATAGAGGCCCTTTGCGTTAGATTAAGGTGGTATGGTAGAGACTGGAGCGTGGCTCTTTCTCTAACACCAAATGATGGAGTGCGAATTTGTAGCATTTCAATCTAAGATCGAATTTGGTTCAAACATTGTGTGACTATAAAGCTAACCTTCACTTGCAAAACAAGTTTGAGGTAGGGGATGTTATCAATAAGTTATATGTTAAGATTTAGTTTCATATCGGAAGAGTATAAGTTTAACTTCTATTTAATTTATTGGAATAAGTTTTTTAATTTGATTTGAAATATGAAGGAAAAGTAAGGAGAAAAACTAAATTTGATAAATTTAATTTAAAATTTAGTAAACCAAATAATTATATATTATATATATAATTATTTATTTAGTCTAATGATAACACTTGGTACTTTGCACGTGCACGTGTACGAACTAAGTCTATGAAGATGTTTACATACAGTTATATTTATCTAAAAAAAGTGTGATATAACAAGTTTTAATAGTCATATTATAGTCTATAAATATATAGACATACTTTCCTTATGATATATAATTATTTATTATTTCTTGTTATATTTAGTTTCTATGAAATTTTTTAAGAAGTCTTCAAAAATTACTATTTGCAAATTTTTAGGCTTTGTTGTATCTTGTAGGATTACTATCATAACTTTGCAGTAATAATCTTATTATTGGGAGTAATTAATTTTTTAAAAAAATAATGAATTTACACTTCAAAGACTTGTCAAATACCCATTATACTAAGAGGAGAAAGTACCTTTGATAAGAACTCCCCAATAATAGGAGAAAGTACCAATTATATAATAGGTTTTAACAATCATATTAGAACCTATAAATACATAAACATACCTTTCTTATGATATATAATTATTCATTATTTCTTCTCATATCTAGTCTCTACGAAATTCTTTAAAAAACCTTTAGAAATTACAATTTGTAGTCTTTTAGATTTTATTGTATCCTGTAAAAATATTATCATAATTTTACAGCAATAATCTTATTAGTGAAGATAATTAATTTTTAAAAAATAATGATATTTCATGGTTTAAAGACTTATTAAATATCTATTATACTGATAAAAAAAAAGTATCTTTAATAAAAAAATTTCAATAATTAAATTAGCAAAATTTTTAAGTCTGTGTCTGTCATAATGGAAAATGCATAAAAGAGAAGTTGAAAACCAAAAAAAGGGTCCTCTAACTGGTGCCCTTTTTAGACAAATCTGTGACACAAGTTGTAGTGGATGGGGATAGCTGAATACTGAAAAGTTGCTTTTTTAGAGGATATGGCAAAAAAATCTTTACCTACTCCCACTCAAAGTTGCAAGAAAATAAGGCTAGTGCTTCACAAAGCTTAGACTTTATCACCAAAAAACTCATAATTAATATCCTTTTATTAAATGTTAATGGACATTCTCAATAAATCATAAGCATTGATTATGATGCTAATATTATTGAGATGGTAATCTAGAGAATTTTGTTGGAGAAGCCAAAATATTGATCTTGGGGATGCGATGGCTACATCATTTGAGTCCGCCAACCAATGGTGTGCTAGGGCTATGAAAACCTGCCACCAAACTGAGATGTCGAATTGGCTGGGATGCTAACCTGATTGAGGTGCCTACTTGGTTCAGGTGTCGATCCAATCTGGACTAATATGAATAGATCTTGAATTGATTTTGGAATGGGTCTAACAGACCTGTCCCCATCAAATAATAATAATTTTGCCTTCCAATGAATTAGATTATGCATAACTTTTCTTTCCAACTCAAATAAATTTGTTTCAGCAAACATGGTGAAGCAGTCAAAAAGCGCCAAATCGAAGTGGAGAGAGGAGGAGCTAATTCTTGATACTGACCATGCATACCGTTCTGCTTCACCTTATCAAATCAAACTTATACTGATTTAAAGTCTTTCTTTTCAGTTCTGTATTTGACTGAACATAGCAGATGAACACCTTTTCAGAAGGCTCAGATATTTCATTGCTCATGCTTTTTTATTAGTGATTTGATGTCTTTCTTTTCAAGTTGTAATGCTGCACTAATTCAATAAAAATTTTCTTCCTTAATCTCAAGGTATCTCCAATAATTATCTTTGTCTTGTCTAATACCTTGTGATAATGATTTTTGGCCTTTTCAAATTAAATCTTTAGTATGCAACTGTGTTCATTGAGTGGTAAGAGCTTAATTTGATTTAGAAATCTAACAACTCATTGGCAACAGTCCCTGATGATTGAAATTTGATTTGCCAAGAGTAGGATGGCGATCCAACAAGTTAAGAGAAGTGAGAAATCCCAAACAATAGTAATGCATGTACCTCCTCCTCCAACTCCTTCAACCCTAAAGATCACACTGAGGTCTAGTCAACTAGCCTGAACAACCCCCCATCACCCCAGTGCAACACATGTCAGTACATACAGTGACAAGTACTCCACTCCTGTCTGCTGCTCGCTCTAATTCGCAGGTACACCATTTGGGGCAACACTGAACAAATTTTGCAGGCACGAGCAGTCAAAACATGTAAAGGCTATCGCGCTAGGGACTGTACTAGCCTCGGCATTTGGTCAAATTGCTTTGGTGTTGGCTTTATGGTGTCTCGAATCCGGATTTTTCGGATAGTCTTAATTATATTAGAAAGTTATTTAGTGGGCCTAATCTTTATCTAGATTTATCTTCTACTAGAAGACTTAAATTAGTAGAAGTCTTATTTGAGTCAGTCTTCTACTTTGACTCAAACATCATTAGGCCACATCTATAAATACACCATTGATGTAAGGGTTTCAATATAGAGAGAGATATATATATATAGATTAATACTCTCAATACGTCTTGTGACGGTTAAACTACTTAGTCTTTTGTGAGAGTTGGTGATATTGGAGTTTCGTCTCCATCGTTGTAATCTTTTCTTTCTCTTCTCATCAATACAATATCCTCTGGATTGTCTTCCCCACATATATCTCTTGTGTGCTATCTTTTTCTCTTTTCTATTCTTCCTCTATATCGTGAATTATGGTGGACATCGATATTTTCCACAACAAGTGGCATCAGAGCTTGGATCAATATGTCTACTACGAAGTTCGATATAGAGAAATTCAATGAAAAACAAGGATTCCCTATTTGGCAAGCAAGAGTTCGTGCAATTCTTACTCAACAAGAATTGAGAAATACATTGGAGGACGTCAAGATTGAAGATGTCACTGAAAGTGTCTGGGAAAATCAGAAGGCTAGTGCACATAGCACAATCATCCTCAGTCTCACCGGTGAGGTACTCTATCCATTTCTTGATGAAACATCACCTTCAGAGTTATGAAAAAAATTGGAGAAACAGTATATGAGTAAGTCTATCTCAAATCGAGTTTATTTAAAGCAGAAGCTCTTCAATTTTCGAATGACAAAAGGTATGAATATAGTTGATCATCTTAATGCTTTCAATATACTTGTCTCTCAATTGTTAAGCATTGATGTTAAAATTGAAGATGAAGACAAGGTAATTATTTAATTATCGTCTTTACCTCCTTCTCTTGAGAATCTTAAAACTACTCTCATGTATGGGAAGGATTTAAAATTTGATGATATTTTTGCTGCCCTTTTATCTAATGAATATTTGAAAAAGATTGGAGGGAATGTGTCACACTCAGAAACATTAATTGTCCGAGGTCATACCAAAGAAAGATTAAGGACAGGTCGTTCTAGATCCAAATCCAAAGAAATAAATTGCAGGTATTGTAAGAAGATGGGACATGCAATTAAAGATTGTTGGAAGCTCAAAGCAAAGAAAGAAAGAGAATCTCAATTTAAAGAGCAAGCCAAAGAACAAGTGTCAGTTGTTGAAGGAAGTTCTGATGATAATTTGGGTAACGTTCTCTCTATTAGTTCTAATTTTGATCGTTACCATGATATTTGGATTCTTGATTCTGGTTGTTCTTACCACATGTGTCCTAATAAGAATTGGTTTGAAGACTACAAGTCCTATGATGGTGGTTTGGTTTTGATGGGTAATAACAATCCATGCAAAACTGTTGGAATTGGAATAATCAAAATTAAGATGTTTGATAATATTATTAGAACTCTTACTGATGTTAGACATGTTCCTGATTTGAAAAAGAATTTGATCTCTTTGGGTGCTTTGGATTCTGCTGGTTATAAGTATTCTGCTGAAGGTGGAGTTCTTAAGGTTGCTAAAGGCTCATTGATAGTGATGAAGGGCCTAAAGCATGGAAATTTGTATGAGTTAGTAGAAAAAATCGTTGCAGGTGGAGCAAGCAATTTCTCAGGCCTCTTCTTCTGATATGACCCACTTATGGCATATGCGTCTCGGTCATATGAGTGAGCAAGGTTTAAGTGAGCTCAACAAAAGAAAATTACTGAAAGGCCTTAACTCATGCAAATTGGATTTCTGCGAGCATTGTCTCTATAGTAAACAGTCTAAGGTAAAGTTTAATATCGGTATTCATTGCACTAAAGGCTTAATTGATTATATTCATTCTGATGTATGGTGCTATCCTATTCCATCAAAATCTGGTGCTCGTTATTTTGTCAGTTTTATTGATGACTTTTTCAGAAAAGTGTGGATTTATTTTTTGCATCACAAAGCCGAAGTATTTTCTGTTTTCAAACAGTGGAAAACTTCAGTTGAAAAAAGGACTGGTAGAAAAATCAAATACCTCAGAAGTGATAATGGCGGAGAGTACAAATCAATAGAATTTCTCAAATTCTGTGAACATGAAGGCATCAAACGCCACTTTACCATCCCAGGAAAATCTCAACAAAATGGTGTGTCTGAAAGGATGAACAGAACCTTGTTGGAGAAAGCACGTAGTATACTCAGTACAACTAATCTTGATAAAGATTTTTGGGCAGAAGAAATCAATATAGTATGCTTCATTGTAAATCGCTCTCCTCAAATAGCCATTAATTACAAGACTCCTGAAGAGGTATGAACTGGTCATCCTACAAATTATTCTTCTTTAAAGATTTTTGGTTGCCCTGCTTATGTGCATGTTGTCAAGGATAAGTTAGATGCACGTTCAAAAAAGTGTATTTTTCTGGGTTATGCCAAAGGCATCAAAAGCTATCATTTGTGGGATCCTACTATTTCAAATGTAATTATTGAGAGAGACATAGTATTTGATAAAAGTGTTATGCTAAAATCTCTCAAAAAAGATCCCAATGATATAATGCAAGTGGAGGTGGAGCATTAGTTCCTTCAGAAGAAGATATTCAGGATATGCCCAACTCTCAAGAATATTCTAAGAATCAAGTTTCTGAAAAGTCTCCACTTCGAAGATCTCAAAGAAAAATAAAGCCACCTGAGAGGTATGATTTTGAAGATATGGTAGGTTTTGCTTTAGTTACTGACAATGGTGATCCTTCTTCCTATAAAGAAGTAGTGCAGGATAAGAATTCTTCTCAGTGGCAAGCTGCTATGAATGAAGAGATGGATTCCCTTCAAAAGAACCATACTTGGGATCTGGTGAAATTACCAGAAGGTAAAAGAGCAATTGGTTGCAAGTGGGTATTTCGAAAGAAAGAGGATTTCTCTGAGATAGATGGTGTTAAATTCAAGCCTCGTTTAGTTGCAAAAGGGTATTCATAAAAGGAGGGTGTTGACTTTAATGAAATTTTCTCTCCTGTGGTTAAACACACATCTATTTATTTTTTACTTGCTTTAGTTGCTTTTCATAATCTTGAGTTAGAGTAGCTTGATGTCAAAACTGCCTTTCTGCATGGAGAATTAGAAGAATAAATTTTTATGCAACAGCCTGAAGGGTTCATCCAATAAGGCAAGGAAAATTTTGTCTGCAAGTTGAACAAATTACTTTATTATTTGAAACAGTCTCCAAGGCAATGGTATAAAAGGTTTGACAGTTTTATGCTGGGACAATATTTTATCCACTGCAAACATGATTGCTGTATTTATTTTAAGATGCATGCCAATAACTCGTTTATTATATTACTTTTTTATGTTGATGATATGCTTATCGCTACTCAAGACATATCTCTACTGAATGATTTAAAGTTTAAAATTAAAAAAAAATTTGAGATGAAAGATTTAGGTGCTGCAAGGAAGATTCTCGGTATGGAGATTGATCGAGATCTATAGCATGGAAAATTATGGCTCAAACAGAGCAAGTATCTCGAGAAGATTATTTCTCATTTTCACATGTAGAATTCAAAACCTGTCAGTACTCCTTTGGCATCTCACTTCAAGCTTTTACCTCAACAATGTCCTTCTACAGATGAAGAGCATGCATACATGGAGAACATCCCATTTTCAAGTGTTGTTGGAAGTCTAATATATGTTATGATATGCACAAGACCTGATATTGCACAAGCAATCAACGTTGTTAGTCGTTACATGACAAATTCAGGAAAAGAGCATTGACAGACCGTGAAATAGCTATTAAGATATATCAAAGGTACTCTTAATATTGGTTTATGTTTCGACAGGAACACAGTACAAGAGGCCAAAATTATTGGCTACGTCAATTCAGACTATACTGGAGACCTTGATCGACGCCGATCCCTCACTGGTTATCTTTTCACTCTTTATGGAGGACCCATTAGTTGGAGGTGTACCTTACAGTCAACTGTAGCATTATCTACAACAGAGTCTGAGTATATGGCAGCTACAGAAGCCGTCAAAGAAGCTCTATGGCTAAAAGGTTTGACAAGTGAAATTGGTTTTTCTCAACATATTCTTCCTATTTTTTGCGACAGTCGGAGCGCCATTCACCTTGCGAAGAACCAAATGTATCACGCCAGATCAAAGCATATAGATGTCCAATTTCATTTTATTCGGGACATTATTGAAGACAGCGAGATTTCTTTACAAAAGATTCATACTTCAAGAAATCCTGCAGATATGTTGACGAAGGTGATTCCGATTGACAAGTTTAAGCTCAGTTTGGACTTAATCAATATTCAAGATCGTTGATCCTATTCCAGGAGGAAATGACAAAGACATCTATTGAAGATTCAAATTCAGAGAATAAGATGATTTGAGCCAAGGTGGAGATTGTTGGCTTTATGGTGTCTCGAATCCAGATTTTTCGGATAGTCTTAATTATATTAGAAAGTTATTTAGTGGGCCTAATATTTATCTAGATTTATCTTCTACTAGAAGACTTAAATTAGTAGAAGTCTTATTTGAGTCAGTCTTCTACTTTGACTCAAACATCATTAGGCCACATCTATAAATACACCATTGATGTAAGGGTTTCAATATAAAGTGAGAGAGAGAGATATAGATTAATACTCTTAATACGTCTTGTGACAGTTAGGCTACTTAGTCTTTTGTGAGAGTTGGTGATATTGGAGTTTCGTCTCCATCGTTATAATCTTCTCTTTCTCTTCTCATCAATACAATATCCTCTGGATCGTCTTCCCCACATATATCTCTTGTGTGCTATCTTTTCCTCTTTTCTATTCTTCCTCTATATCGTGAATTATGGTGGACATCGATATTTTCTGCAACACTTTGGCTCCGCCTTGTCCCTATGTGTGTGTTGCAGAGAACACAGGTTCCTATGGGAGCCCCTCGTGTTGTAGACTGCATCATCTACTCTCTGACTCCGCGGCCTCTATCTCTCGTCCCATGTTTTTCATTGACCGGGTACAACTGTCTTTGTTTTTGATCTTGGTAACAATTATTTTATCATGTATCCAATCATCTGACCTAGGGCTATTCCGACAGATGTCATATCTCAGCACAAAGAATACATACGTGAATGGTGCTTTGGAGTAATTATAATCCAACATAATTGTAGTTCCTATGAGAAGAATATTGTTTTTCTTGCGATTGAGTGCGATAAAAGTTAATTTTTCTGCTCCAAATACTCTCTTCTGTTTCTGCTTAATAGTTTCACACAAGATTTTAAATTTTAGTGAAACCTAATATTTTACTGATGTTAAATATGAAAAAGGTTAAGTATGCTCTGGTATTGGAGCTTTGGAGTCTCATAATGAAACCAAAGAGGAAAAAAAAATGAAAAATAGAGGTCAACAAAGTTGGTAAATTATACTTATTTTATAATTTTTTAAATCGTGATCAAATTTCAATCCTTGAAAATCTTAGAATCAAAATTATATCGATTTTAGTTGAGAACCAAATTTTCAGTTCTGGTTCTAAATTAGTTTTAAAGTGGTTCTAAAATTGATATACGGATTTCTCAAACTATTAATTTTAAAATCTAAATTTTATATTATAATACTTTAAAAATTAAATATAATTTATAGAATAATAAATTTAAGATATCTTTTAAAACTCTAATTTTAGTGAAAATTAATAAAGATGTTAAAAAATTATAAATATGGAATTAAGTTTTAATATGTATGTAATGTATACATTATATATATAATATGTTTATATATTTATTTAAAACTAATATGATTCTAATTCACTAGTTTTTTGTGAAGTATAGAATTGAAACCATAACTGATTTTATGATTCTACAAAAAGTAAAAATAAAAACATACCGACTTATTTTAAAAATTAATTTTTCAATACAATTCTGAACTAATAATACGGTATACCATTTTTTGATTTTTTTTTTCTCACCCCAAATCAAGCATGTGATATCAACAAGCATTCGAGCAATCGTTGTCTGGTAGTAAGACAAGATGAGGTTGGGCCACAAGCCCATTCCCAATTTTGAAATCAATTCTTTCTGTTCCATATAAAAGTTCTAGAATCGAACAGAAATAGCAAAACTTTGTGTGAAAACTCAGAAGAAAAGGAGTAAAATTTAGAAAAAGTGAAATGTAGAATAAAAGTCCCACTCTCTGAGGAAAAAAATAAAAAAAAAGTAGAATGTATTTCTCTCCTAAGCAATATTGAAGTCGGGCCTCTTATTTATTTTTTTTCTAAAAAAATTATTGCAAATCACGTGCTTTTTGCATGCATACATATGAAAAGTTGTAAAATTGTGCATTTACCAATATAGAAACTTTGATTTACATCCCTGGTATGTTAAAAATTATGTTGTCAAGTTCAATAGGTTCCTAGGGGACATCCTAACAAATTCAAATTTTACAGGATTATCTACATAATTTTACAACTTTGTGGGGTGCCCGCATGCAAAATTACTTTCTTGAGAGCATCAGGTTTGACTCCAACCTTTTGCATTTGGTCGAACAAATCCAACGTCTCGTTGTCAAAGCTATTTTGGACATACCCAGATATTATTCCATTCCGAGAGAAAACAAGGTGTCCACATCATACAGTCAACGATACTTTTGAGTTCACTGCAAGTAGTGTGTTAGCCACCGCTGCCAAACTCCACCCCACACTTAACAGCAAGCTCATGGAGCTGAATACCATAATCCAACAACCCCTTTGTCACACAAACAGACAATCATACAAGCAAATGGTACATAATCGAACATAACGCTTGAGCTTCTCATCTTCCTAAATAGCTCAATTGCCTTTGACACATCCTTGTTCCTCACATAGCCATAAATTATCACATTCCATCAAACAACATGTTTTTTGAGGCATTTTATCAAACTCCTTCCTTGCATCTATAGTGCCATCATTCTCTGCAAACAATTTGATCAAAGAACTCCCAACAAACATACACTCTTCCAAACTTACAGCTCTACTTCTCCCATTAATCGACCTGCCGAACCCCACAACAGACAAACTACAACAAGTCTCCATCATAGAAGCAAAAGTATACTAGTCTGGCAGCAAACCAGTGAAAAATCTTGAATAAAACAAAGGAGAAAATTTGATGATACACCAAACTAAATTTATCGAATTAATCAATCGAAACCACTGAGTTAAATCATCACTAGAATTGATTGAGCTCTTAGATTAGATCGAACTTTGAGTTAACTAAAATTTGGTAATATGCACAATGAACTATGATGAGGTGAGTAATTAGACTAGAGAATCTCAATTTATGGATATTTAATTTGGTTAATTAGGTAGGTAATAGATATTTTATGGTCTATGAGATAATTTTAGAGAATTCGAGAATTGAAATGAAGCAATTGCATAAAATTTCGCCTATATTTGGCTAGGATCATGAAAATAGATATGCTGAGCCCCTCAAATTCATCCTAAATAGAGGACTTATAATAAAGGTGAGAACTAATGTCTAATTTTTTTTCTTCTTCCACTTGAATTCTACTACACCTGATCTGAGCATTCAAGTGATAGCCGCCATAAAATTTTCAGCGGTCTTTTTATAGCATTTTTCTCTTCCAATTTGACAGATGGATTGGCCTAATAGATTAAGGCCTCAAAAAGCCTTTCAATCAAAGTCGATAGTGAACTAGCCTCCATCACTAGTTGGTACTTTTTTCGAGATATACTCCACCCTTCTATCATTGCTCTATAGGACTTTTGGCGATACTTTGATTATACTTTTAAAGGTTGTGAGAGTGTCATTCTCTAGGAATTAGATTGGGGGAAAATCGCATCGGCACTAACTGAATCCCATAATCTCTCAGGAGGACCAAGAAAGCCGAACTAACATACCATCTCAATAGCTTGGCCACCAACGTTGTGTCAACCTCAAAGAGTTCCTTTGTTAACCAACCCCAAAGCACCTATGAGACCCTCCTACACCTTGAGTTGACATGAGTTTTAAACATTGATCATTGTTGTTTAATAGATGACCCAGTTGCTGGAGGCTTAAACTTAAACCATACAGGACTTGTAAGCTCAACAACTGCAAAATCAAACTCAGATGATGCAAAACTTTCAAATTTAATATGTGCAACAATACGCTTAGCTCCCCTTGCTAAATTAGAAATGTGAGCCACAAACCATATGAGACAAATTAGGCATATCTGTATAAGTGTTATCATCTGAACTAATAAAATCAAGTTGCATGGTACTATCAGGACTGATCAATTTATTTCCCACTTCGATATCATGCATTGAGGAAGCTCGAAGAACACGATCCTACTCTAATTTAGCTGACTAGGGCACGTACCACACTTATGCTAGTGGGACTTCTGCTAGAGTTGAAACAGAATGCTATAGGGAGGCTATGCCACTAGTAGCTTAGGAGAGGTCCTCAACAAGCATTCATTCAAATCAAATAAGATACAACACACCTTTAATTCCTGAATTAGCCCATTCTTTTGGGTAGTTAAGATTTAGATAACATCTATATGAGGCATATAATGGTGCTAAAGATCCAATAGATCTTATCAGCACATTTCAAAATGTCGTGATGCTATAAGGAGCATGAGACCTAATTAAATGTAGGCATTCCCAATGATACTATAAGGCCCAGCCTGAACTTAATATTTTAGACTATTGAGAAACTTTATGATGCGCTTTAATGATTTGGCAATTTGGCAAACAAGTTTATGGAGTAATTTATCTTACTAGTGTCTTAATAGGAAGACCCCTCCACACTCTTAACACTGAAGCAAAAAAAAAAAAAAAGCTTCAAGGAGCATCTAGCCTAGTTTAATAAAACTAGATTAGAAGTAATAAAGCTAGATAACTCCATTGCCCTAATGATGATGATAAATGGGATCCGACGAGCAATGGTGGTGTATGAGATAATACATTAATATCTTAGAAGCATGGCCAAATCATCTACTAAACTAGAGAACATATCAATACTAAGAAAGTAATACCCACTATGAGGGAGTCTATGGGGAGCAATAAGTCAAAAAAAGAATTTAGGGAGATGAATCATCCCAAACTCAAGAAGCAGCAAATCAAAGCATAGAGAACACTGAAATGACTTCCATGCCTACACTCTTTTGAACAACTTAAGAGCTGAGGTGTTGGTTTAAATTGAGCATAGAGACCACATGAGATAATTGCCACCCCTTCAATTCAACAAGCAAAGGCAAGACAAAATAAAGTATTGTCGATTCTAAAGAGACCATGACAATAATACTGAAGAGAGTAGACACTTTAAAGATGAAAGAGTAAGACTCAGCAAAGAGTGCCACTTTAACCAACTCATCAAATGAGGAGCCCAAAATGAAGAATCTCGAAGGCATAAAGAAAACAAGCAAAGATCATCTTGAGAAAATTTCACTCTAAAGTTTCACAACCCTCCAGTAAAAGAACAAGTAAGTTCAAATGTTTGAACCTTGCTAAGAAAGAATAGCTACCTATTTCTATTATGTTTGGATGCCCGAACATATATGTCTAATCGCCCAAACTCTGAAAATAGAAAACATATCCATGTTTCCATCATATTCAGATGTTTGTTCGAACAATTAAGTTCGGACACCCAAATGTGTGAAGCAGAGGATAATTTTTGACATTTTAACTTAAGAACCCACTTTAAAAGCATCTAAGAATGTCCCTCTTCCCCAATCTCTAGCACATGGGTTTCTCTCCACCTTCCCCTTTCTTTCTTCTTTGGTGCATCTAGCTCACTGGATCTCCATCTCCATCTCCAATTTGGTGCCTCCTTTTTCCTTGTAAGTATCCTGAGTTTCACTCTTCCTCCTCACAAGATATGTCATAAATCCTTATCTCTTTCTTCCTTACTCAAATTTTATATTTCTTGCAAGTTCTCTCATTGCTTTCTTCTCATAATAACTGGACTCCTCCATTCCTCTTTACTCCAAGAATATCTTTATTTGATTGTAGATGTGTTTGAAAATCTCAATTTATATAGATTTTAGTCCTAGTTGCAAGTTATTGGCATAAAAAAATGGTTGATTTTGGTATTAATGTGTCTAATTATCCATGGAGCATATTAGAATTGAGTTAAAATTAGTTATTAAAAGTAATTAGTTATTTTGCATATGGGAGAATATGGGTCGGATATGGTATGAATATAGGAGAAATGGGTCAAGCACGGTGCGAATATGGGTAACCATGGGGCGAACATGGGTGACTACACAAAACCATTATTATTATATCTCATGGTTTGTCAATACTATTTATATTTTTTTATATTTTGCATGTCAAAGCTTCATAGAGATTTGAGGATATGTTCAAATACAACAATTAATGACAAATGGACCTTTTGAAAGCCGCACAAGTGTGGTGCATATTTTACCTTTTTTAGTAATTTTATTCTATTTTTCTAACTTTTGTTTGTAATGTGAACCCTTTTATATTTTTGTAATGCTATAAATTTTGTAAAAAGTCTTCTCTATTTGTAAATATATGGTATACATTTGTAAAATCTGATTTTTTTTTCTATTCCTATAATGTTCTGATGCCCTAACTCTGAAAATAAAAAATAGTCATTATGTAACATTTTATTTACAAAATTATAAATTTTGGACTTGTTTACAAATAAAAATCTTTGAGAAATCTATTTGTAAATTTATAAATATTAAATTTGTAATTTAACATTTCTTAGAGGGCTTATTTATAAAAGATAAAAAATTCAAAGATTTATTTATAAATTTAATTTTTTGAAAAATTTATTTATAAACCCTAAATTTCATAAATATTAATTTATAATTATTAATATTTAAGGTTTTTTTATAAACAGTAGATTTTGTGAGAATTAATTTATAATTTGAGGGCCCGTTTGATTGGAGGTCAAGGTCAATGTCAAAATCAAAAGAAGGGGTAATGTGTAAAACGATAATGTAATTAAATAAATTTTGTTTAGTTACTAATTTAATTATTAGGTGGTTTAAATTTTTTTTGAATAAATTTATCATCAACTTTCTCTTTAAATGGGTAGTCGTACTCGCCGCCGCCGACTCCGTCTTTCCAACGAGGTCCAGCGTGCCGGTGAGCTCGCCGAGCAAGCTCGGACGGCGATCTGGGATAAAAAATGGCTCCCAATACCCTTCTCTTCCCTCTAGTACTCCTCGTCATCGTCCTCCCGATCGCCATCTCCTCCTCCTCCGTCGACTTTGTCGCCGAGCTCAAGACCCTGCGCACCCGTTCCCCCTCCGGTGTGATTTATCTCGACGACCATGCAGTCTCCAACTTCCTCACCTCTTCCCCGACCCCGCGTCCCTACTCCATCCTGTCTTCTTCGATGTCGCCAAGCTGCGTGACAAGCCTGATCTCCATTTCCCGCAACTCCGCTCCGAGTTCGGCATCCTCTCCTCCTCCTTCTCCTCCCGCAACCCCTCCTCCTCCGCCCTCTTCTTCTGCGACATTGAGTTCGAAGAGTCCCAGTCCTCCTTTCACCTATTCGGCGTCTCCACCCTCCCCCATGTCCAGCTCGTCTCCCCCCATCACTCCTCTCTTAAGGTCTCTAACGCCATGGACCACAACGACTTCGCCCGCTAGGCCGAATCCATTGCCGAATTCGTCGAGTCCCGCACCAGCCTCGAGGTTGGGCCGATCGTTCGCCCCCACCTCTCTCTACCAGACAGATCGTCTTCCTCCTCGGTGCTCTTCTCATCTCCTCCCTGTTTCTGATAAAAAGAATCCTCGCCGGCGACACGATGTTGCACGATCGCAAGTTGTGGATGAGCCTTGCGGTCTTCGTCTACTTCTTCAGCGTTTCTGGCACAATGCATAACATTATCAGGTAGATGCGTCATCGGCGGCGAAGGAGGAGAGGAGTGCTCTGCTGTGTGGGTGGCGGTGTCGGGGAAGAAGGGGAGTATGCGTCTGAGCCATTGGATCGAGATCAGACCGTTGAGATGCACCGAGGATATTTTAGTCATTTTCTAATTATAATTTAAATAAATTAAATAATATTAGTCTAATTAAATTTTTGGTGTTTGAAAGATAGTTCGGTCAGTCCGGGCTGATCCTAGGCTTGAGTTCCAACCAAACGAGGCCCGAAGGGTTTTATGAACCTTTTTATAAAACATTTCATCCTGAGGACCTATTTCAAAATTTTGGTCAAAAACTTATTTGTAAAGGTTTTTTTATTTTGGCTTAAATTCTTAATGAGTTTTTAGCCTAGTTTTTGATCGATTCAATCCATTTTAATTCAGTTTGAACTCAAATTTTCACAATAATTCAGAATTGAATTAAGCTTAATTTTTAGTTAAATTTGATCACGATTCAAGTTCAATTGAGATCTATATTTAAGTCATAATCTAATGACATTCAAGTTTCGATTTTGACCAAACTTCTATCAAATTTGACTTTGACAATAACTATCCAAATATATTTCTTTTAAAACTTAGTTCAACTCCACACACAAACACACACTCTCTCTTTTCTTATATCATCTTTTAGACTTATGGTCTCATATCATAATGCACTTATATAGGATATTTGTTATGTTCATATAATCAAGCTCTTTCATAATGTGGCAACAAAAGGTGCCATCAAATTTGAATCTCTTGCAATTGCATTTCATGCTCTCTTCATTCTATTGTATATTATAAAACTTGGTCTTTTTTGGAGATTATCTATACCCTTGTATCATATTATTGTCATCATCTGTAACGATAATGTTGATCCATATACAACTTGAATTCCTCAAACATCAAAGCACTTCTGTTGTATAAACCTCAGCAACATGCATTAACATTTGGCTACAAATCAACTTTTAGTGTTTTTTGTGAAACTTCAAATTCGGCCTCTAACTCATTATCTCTTCTATTTTACAAAAGTCTTTCAAATATATTACAAAAATTCTTGAGCCCTTTTTCTGTATTTAAGTAATATTTGATGACCTTGTTCATACTCTCGTTACACTGTGTGGTAGTCATTCCAATCAAAAAGACATCTTTCCCATATACAATGACTTATTTCTCCTTGTATTTTGAAGAGCTTCACAAATTAGTCATTATCTCAGTCATAATTGCCCAACATTTTTTCTAAGTCCAAAAGAAATCTTTCTCTACCTCAAAATCATCTACACAATAATGATAAACATTTTGAAGCTATCAGGTGCTTTGCACACATGATTCAAATGCTTCAGAGCATCTTGATTAATATGCCACACATATAACCTATGAATATAAGGTCATATTTTTGTAATTTCTTACATCATTACAACATCTTGATTAGTGAAAATAGCTTTTTTGGCCTTTTTATCATTGGTTGGGTGTAAGTCTC
The DNA here is from genome assembly GCA_005019695.1 of Trichopus zeylanicus subsp. travancoricus. Lineage (NCBI taxonomy): Eukaryota > Viridiplantae > Streptophyta > Magnoliopsida > Dioscoreales > Dioscoreaceae > Trichopus > Trichopus zeylanicus. The sequence goes on along the minus strand of RXID01016407.1, from coordinate 182,005 downwards.
AAACAATCACCTAAAAGTCTCGGCTGTTTGATCGTCAAGCAAAGATGCTCCAAATATAATAGTTTGCATATGGTTGTTACACCAATGAAAGGGGCAAATGGTTTTTCATTTTCATTGGTGTGATAAGTAGTATAAAAAAAATACAACATCATCAAAACAACTCGTAACCGAACCTTGATCTAGCATCAACGCAAAACATGTTTGTGATGTGGTCATTCTTGTCAAGTTGAAAAGTAGAGAAAAATTTATAATATGTAATATTTTTCTCTTGAAAGTATTGCATCACGACTAATGTATCACCAATCATCATTTTCTTTTCTCTCCTCTTGCATAAGTAATTTTTCTATTCATATTGTGTGAAAGAAAGATTATAATGTGATCCTACCTTCAAAGCCATGTAGTCACAAACAACTTTTGGCCAAATTCCAACACTAGATGTCATGTCTACATCTACCTCGTGCGCCTTAACCATTCTACTTTGGCTTCACAACATGTTTGCCTTTATGGGTGATACTAGTATATGATTCTGTTCAGCAAAAAAATCTATTTACAACAAACCTCCCATTCTTTCAAAGCTTAATGGTTATCAAGACTTTGCAACTAGTTCTTATACTTGACCTTATATAGGAGGGTGCCTTTCCTTTGTCTTATAGCTATAAATTCCCTCCCTATTGTAAATAAATCTAATCAATAAAATTTGACCACACTTATTTTTTTTTGCGTTGTATTTTCTCTTGCTGAATCCAAGTCAATTAGCATATGAATTTTTAAAGTTGTGTGAATTGCTCTGATCATCAAACTCCATTCCTCATTAACCTTCCTATTAATTGCATCCTCATCAACAATCTTATCATTTATACCCAATCAAAAAGTGTTTGTTGCATAAGCTTCCTCGTTCACAAATCATCTTTGTCCTGAAACATATTTGCAAGATCAAAAAATGAAGACCAAGTTTTTGAAAATATAAGAAAAACAACTAATCACAACTTTCAACCGATAGAAAGTCAGCTAGTACAAATAAAACTAGGAACAAATAACATATTGTACAAGTACCAATCATTCACAATGAGCAACAATTCTAGCTCCATAAAATTTCAAAATGATTTATATGTGTACATTAATAATTCAAAGTACAAAGCTAGAGTAGATACTAAGAAAGAATTAATGAAAATAGGTCAAAATCAAAAGCAATATGTTATAATTGAAAATGGAAACAAACAAATTTTTTTGTTTTTTCAAAAGATGATGTTGTCATATATCTTGTATGATTCTATATTGCCTCTAATAATTATTAGTAGCATTCAATCATTTTTTTGGGATTTATGAACTAATTTTAATGGTCAGGGATAGCAATAGGTTGGTACTCATTTAATTAAATTAGAATTCATAATATTGTAATTCATGTTGTGTTTGTCACTTTAATATATGCTTTCATAGTTGTGTTCTTGACTTCATTTTTCTTGAAATTTTGAACTTTAAGTTAGAAATATTTAATTTATTGGTGTAACTAGAAATATAATTGAAAAGTCTCCTATAAATGAAATATATTATCTCTTATAATATAGCTTATTGTTATGCAAGATTACATGAACTACTTAGATACTAATTTTTTGAGTTTTAAATTCAAGCTTCTTTAATTATCTTTTATTTTTTAGAGAATCATCCAGATTATCTAGCAGTTGATCTAAGATATTATTTTTGGCATCATTTTGTTAGATATTGCATTCAATCTTGTAGCCATATCATGGGATGAAGAAGACCATTTTGCATAGGTCATATGTTTCAAGCAATTTGAAGATGCTTGGAATAAGAAAACAATGGTGTGGATAATTATAATGAAAGATCTCTGAAAAAAATACAATTAAGTTAAATTGACCCTATTTTGCACCATTAAATTTTATTTTTTGGAATCATGTGCTCTTATATTAAACTAACTTTATTCGGTATATTTGCATTATAATTATTTCAAGTTTAAAAAATGAATGATCGAGTTCCATAGATCCTACTCTCCAACTTAGAATAATAAAATCAAACGCATCTCAAATTCTTGATTTTGGGATTAAAAATAAGTATTTAAATATTTTTCTTTTAAAAGAATCTTGTTTTTCTCACCGAAATCCTATTAAAATTTATCACCGACCATGAACTATTATTTGAATATTATTTTGAGTGTGAAAAACGAAAATAAAAAAAATTAATACTTTTTTGGGCATAAATTATAAAATTATCGAAAACTCTTATTAAGAATAAAGTTCTTGTTGAAATATTTGTTCACACAGCGTCGTAGTTAGGAGGCAATTTCTAGAATTATGGTGCTTTGAATTTGCGAAAAACGATGGGCGCGTTTGGATTTTTACTCAAAAGAGAAAATCGATTCAAAAACCAGTTTTCGTTTCCGGTTATTTTACCGACAAATTTAAGGAGTTCGGTTTTAGATCCAACTCAGAACCGGTGTAGTATGGCGAGGCCCGTTCGGCTCACAGCAATTGGCCGGGCGAAATTCGGCACTTAAACCGGCCTCAACGAGTCGCGCGAGCAAATATTTCTCCGATCCATCTGCCCTTCGCCAAATCCGAGCTCCCTCGCTGATCGCTTGCTTCGCATCTGTCGGCGGCGCCGCCCGCGAGGGAGAATCCTTCTCGCTGGTTTCGATTTAGGGTTTAGGGCATTTTTGGGCCTTCGCGTTCTTCTGATCTTCTTCTTTCCCTACTTGCCATCTCGCCGATGGATTTCGGGAGCTTCACCAAGTACTCGGGACCCGGATCTCGACCAAGCAGCATCCCCGCTTTCGGGAGCTCGTCCTCCAACCACCCGTCCCCTCACAACACTAACCCCTTTCAGAGGAGCATCCCCGCAGCTCCCTTCTCCGCCCCGCTGCCTCAGACGCCGCCTGTGCCTCAGAGGTAGGCAACCTTGCTTTCCCTTCTTGTCTCTTTCTTTTTTTTATTTCTATTTTTTGGTTACTTTAGAAGTTTTAATTTAATTATCGGAGAATGACAAGGCTTTGACGGTTTTTGGGAATAAGGACTAAGATGCTATGAACTTTTTTCCGTATCCTTTGGTTGGACTAGCATTCTTTTTTAGGTTTATGACATCCAAAGTATAGCTTGTTGAATTGTATATGAGCATAGTATGTTCAAGTTCGGAGACTTTGAATTTCCTTGATATCATGGCCATACTGTGTCTTCCTAATTCTCAACTGCGATGGCTTTTCCCCTTATACTATTTTAGTGAACCTGGCGGTTTGGGTGCTTTAAACAACAAGAATTCATGGGGAGGCTAGCGATGCATTTTTATTGATGATCCTTCTGTGAGCAACATGTGGGTTTCACGACATCTGACTTGCCTATTGGGTCCTGATTGGCATGATGTTAACTTGTTTGAATATTGCAGTTTTTATTACTGTTAGTTATGCATGTATTCCTATTTGTTTGCTCGCTGAGCCAAGTAAGCATGTCGTTATTATGCGTGTTCCTTTTGGTTTGATATATTATTCAATTTGTTGCTTTTTGGAAGTACAATTAATAACATATTGCAAATAAATGATCTAGCCAAGCTGGGAATAAATTTGTAACATACCCAACCTGTATCTTCTCCGTGGCGGAATATTAGTTTATCAAATGGTTTTGGTACTTGTGTCTGTGACTTAGATAAGACAAAATCGAATTTCTCACGGAACACTTGTATCACACCTGCACAAACATCTACTTTCTCCTTTACTCATTGGGACTAATGCAATACACATCCTAATGGAACATCATGTCCCCATTCTGGGTAGAAGTAAATCTATGATAAGCCACACCTCGTTAAGGGGCCGTTTGATAACAGATCAAAATCAAGATCAAAATTAAGATTAATAAACTATTTTTGTAAATTAGTATTTTTTAATCAAAATTGACCTTACAATAATTTGAATTTTGAAAAACTAATTAATTTTTTATAATAATTTAATTTAATAGTAGTGTAAAATAATTAATATTAATTTTTTAAGAAAAATCAATACCATGCTAACTCTAATCTTGACCCGTTACCAAATATAGTCTAATATACTTATTTCATTGCTCTGTTGGCATGTAGCAGTTGGTACTTGTGACTGCCTTGTGGACAGAATGCATCCAATCGCAATTTATTGACCATTTATAGTGGAATTCATGTATTCCGATGATGGATGGTGAAGAGAGAAGGCTTTTTTATGATACAACATTTATGCTTGGAATTTTAAGAGCACGCCACTGGTTGATAAGTTTTTGTTGTGTATTCTTGTATATTCCTCATGTTACTATTTAAGTTATGTATTTGCAACATCACATTTCACATTATCATCTTTTTTTGAAAAGAAAAGTGCCATTAATGTTGTTTATGATAATTTATTCATTTTTTCTTGCAGGTTTGCTGTGTCTCCTATATTAAGTAGTGAAATAATAAAGCCAACTAACCAAATTCTTCCAGAAAAGTATCAAACAACTACTCCTGTTATAACTTATATCACTGCACATTATGCTGAGAATAACCTCTCAATCAAGAATAGCAAGTTCCTCGTTTTTGAGGGGAATAGGTCTCCTTCTTTGCCTTCTAATGATTATTCATATTCGAAGAACTTTAGTTCTTCAATTGCAAATAGTGGAAGGTAAAGAAGAAGAAATGTTTTATGTTTTCCTAAGGTTGTTATGATTGCAGTGGTATTTATCACTCTTGAAATTGCCAACAGTTGTAACTTATTTTTTATTAGCAAATAACACATTTTGTATTTTACATGTAGGTCAGTCACTGGCACAGATAAGAAGATTTTAAATGAATCTGTTGAAACTACAAGTATGATAAAACCAACATCTTCAGCTTTGCGAAAGAATTTTTATACACAAGACTTAAGTGCTTCTCCAGAATATATGAGGTTAGTTCCCTCTTGCACATTTTTGTCATCTTATTTGACTAGTCAATCTTCAATATTAAGAATTAATAGTAACTTGGTTGTTGACACATTAGTTGTTTGTCTTCATTTGTGCATGTGCTTCCACACTTGTATTTGTGTAGGATGTCTAGAGATGTGTCTATGTTGGGTATGTTACACTTCTTATTGAACATCAATTTTGCTTGGGTTCACAGGGTTTATGTGCACCCACACGTATAGTGTATCTGTTGATGAAGTTTGGTTCCCAACCAATTTGATCTGGTAGGATTTTTGAGATCTTGATTCACTAGGTCATTTCATGGCACAATCTGTGAGAGAAGTGAACCATGAAGAAAACCATCGAGAGTTTTTTGATAGCAGCTGGTTCGACACCTAAGTTAGTGACCTTGAACAGAATAAAAAATAATAGAGAATTAAGTGTTAGTCCTTATTTTAGTATTTTTTTTTTATTTATATTAGTTCTAGATAGTTTTGGCTCATTTATCTCAGTTAGGATCTGAGCTGAAATTTATTTCATGAATCTTTTTGTATCTTAATCTTTTCACAGCTGCACCAACGATTCAGTTTTTTCTGAAATGACTCCCTGAATCTGAGGTCCATTTAAGGTTATTGTTCGAAGTCATTTGGGTTCAGCGAGTCTTTCCTTGGGTTTTCCAAACTAAGCAACGTTGGCTTACATGGTGGAACTATTTTTGGAGATTGGCGGTCCATTGAGGTAGTTCAGCTTTGAACTGAAGTTAATTTTGGCTTGATGACTTAGCTCAAATAGTCAGACCGTCCAAACAAGTTCGAATCATTTAAAGTTATTATTTGAGATATGTGTACTTTGGTGAGTTATCTATTGAATCCTTCAAACTGCGTATGGCATCCTTTATGCAATGGAGTCATTCTCATTAAGAGAAAATTGATCTTGAGCCTATATTGGTTTTGGATTGGATTCATACTGTCGGACAATGTGAATAGATTCAATGTATGAACAATACCCAATAGTATAGTGGTTGTAAGACATGCATATTTGTTCAAGAGGAACAGATTGTTCCTAGATGGAACTGTTCATTGCTGCAGAAATGGAAGTAAGTGTTGAGAGGATATAAGAAATAGTATGGGAGATTGAAGATGAAGAATTTAAAATAGATTGTTTGTCCTAATCTACTTAGAAAATAAACAAGAACACATGAACAAGGATCACAATCAGATTCTATTGGATTGATTGATGGATAATACATTGTGTTGTCTCTTAGCCATCAATCACTATGCTATTTTGTTCACCTGTAGCATACAAAATTTTTGTAGGATATGTCAATTCCTAAGATTCTAGGATTTTTGTTATTTCAGAAAGGCTAGCATTTGATGGTCAATGATGAGTGTGGTATACTGAGAAAATTTTTTTATTGAAACTGTCATGGGTACGTGCTTATATATATGCTTAACCCTAGCATACTTGTATTTAAACATAAACTCTTACTTGAACTTAGACCCTAAACTGGTTTTGGATTTTACTAATGACCTGATTACAAAACTAACTGGACTTGTGATGAACTTGGAGTATGTGAGCATTTGGAAAGCATTTTCTGGTGTAACTATGACTTATATTGTTTGACCCATTCAAGTTGAGCAATAGATATCACACATGCCCAACTTACCTTTGTTTCTGGTTAATCTGTTTGGCTGTAGTGTTTTAGTAAATATGTCTACTAATTGATCCTTTCTTCTTAGGTATATTGGGTTTATTTGCTTATTTTGAAGTTTTTTTGACGAAATATAAGTCTATTTCTATGTGTTTGGTGCTTCATGAAAGACAGTTATTTGCAATATGAAGTATTGTCTGATTATTATATAATAGTATTGTAGGTTTTCTAATGATGAATTCTTGTTCTATCAGTAGAGTTTTTAACCATAATATCTCACGTGTAGCTACTGCTGTGATCTTATATTCAATATTCAATTTCAATACTTGATCTTGCAACAATATTTTGTTTTTTGCTTTTGCATACAATCAAATATCCTTCAAGTTTAATGCAAATCCATATTGTTAACTTTTTGTCAGTAGGTGAATCTGCCCAACCAACATCTGAGCAGGCTATTAACTCCAATATTTTGCACTTTTTGTATCATAAACCTAATCTATGTGTTTTCTTAATGTATCTCGATTTGATAGATGATCTCTAGATGTGGTTTTTTAGATTTTACATGAATTAACTAATAATGGCCATTGCTTGACTAATGGTTAACCTTGTGATGGTCAAGTATATGAGGTTTTCAACCAGTCTCTTATACATCTTTGGTTCCTCGACTGCTATTTCTTGATTTGCAAACAACTTTAGCTATGTGCTATCTAGTACTTTGGCTATTTTCCTACCCAACAAGCTTGTTTCCTTAAATGTCTAATACATACTTTATTTTTAATGATAATACTAAGGCTTGATTAGAATAAAGTATTTTAATTTCAAGGAAATAATGTAGTTTTTCCAATTTCTTGATTTCAAACTTGGTCCTCAAGTTCAATTATTTCATTTTTGAATTGTTGTTTTTAGTGATGATTATATCAACATACACGAATAATATAATGATTTCTTGTTCATCCTTGTTTAAGAAAAGCGAGTAATTAGTTTGAATTTTGCTGAAGCCTATTCAGTTACGGTAGAATTGGATTTTTCAAACTATGTTCTGGATAATTGCTTTAAATCATAGTGTCATCTTCAGTTTGTATATTTGTCCCTTTGTGCTTGTGCTTAATTTTGGAGATTTTGATATGTAAACTTTTTTTTGAAAATTTTCATGCAAGAGGTCATCCTTGACATTTAGGTAATTCATCTTGCATATTTCATTAACTACAAATGATAACACTATTATGATAGTATTCATTTTGCTATAAGAGAAAAAATATCTGAATAGTTAATTTTTTGCATATGAATATAATTCTTTACCGCTAATTTTATTTGTATCTCTTTATGTTCCGTTTGTCTTGCATTTAACTATATATACTTATTTACATTAGCAAAGATGTAAGTTTTATATGCTTAGAATTATAGCATTTGTAATCTATTTTAGTCCTTGAATATTCCATAAATATATACTTTATAGAACTTGGTTACAACTTATCTTCAAAAAGGTCATGATTATAAATATAACAAAAACATCTAAATATTGTGAGTGATAAGCGAAAAAAGTTCTTTGTTGGGACACAAGGTATTAAAAGGACTTTGATTATTTAACAAAGAGGTAAGAGTTATGTTTATGAGAAATGATATAATAAGAATTGCATTAGCTCAAAATGAAATCAGAACATTCATTGCAAACATTAATGCTCGTCATCTCTATAAGATGTTATTTTTTTTTTACCAATTACATTTTGTTGAGGGGTATACGCACATAATATTTTTATGATAATGTCATCTTCTTTAAGATAATTCTAAAATTCATTTAAAATATATTCATCTCCATTATCCGATATAGAATTTTAATAGATTATGAATTTTTTTGTAAAAAATTTTAAAAGCTTCAAAAACATCTAATTTCCTTTTAAAAAGTAAAGTTATGTTACTCGACAATGGTTAACAAGAAAGGTAGCTAAAGTTTTTTGTAGCCATTTCAATATTGATTTTTGGTTGTTTGAACATCAGTATGAACAATGTAGAAGGGATAAAATTTTTTTTATTAATTCTTGGAACATAGACAAATACATAATGTTTAGTAAATTCACAAGATTGACAATATATTTTACCAGATAATTCTAAACTAGGAAATAGAGTTTTAAGGACATGTTAAGATGGATAAACTAGTCTAAAATGCCATTTAGTATGTCTTCTTCCTGTGTCATTAAGGCCTTTTTGAGTGCTAAGTTCTAGGATCAAGTAGATAAAGCTCTTTGTCTTTAATATTTTTACTAATCTTCTCTCTTATATGAAGGTTTTGAAAAATCCAATGCGGAAAAGAAAGTTACACAATAGTTTAGTCTTTTTATTAGTTGATCAACTGATAATAAGTTAATTGGAAATTTGGGGACAAATAACACATGATAAATTAACTAATGATGTGTGTACATTTTCTTTACCAACTATTGGTGATAGAGTTCCATTGGCAAGTGAGACATATTTGGTTGTTGGCAACTGACCAAGGGTTGTGAAGAGCTCTTCAAGATTGTTTAGTTTGGGATGATCTCATATTTTAATTAGACTAATTAGTCTAAATATGAATAGAATTGAATTAGATGCATTATTTCAAATTGAGATCATCTCATTTTTTAATCTCAAATTAAATAAGCCCTGCATTACTTGTCATATGATTTGATGCACTTGAATATATAATTCGAGAGTTTTTCTGTGCTTGTTGGCTTGTTGACAATGATTTTGTTATTGATAGGTTGCTCGTATGCCGAAGAAGCATGTTGTGCTCCTTTCTTGATATAGTAACTTGTTTTTCAATCACTAGAGGTGGCTTTTGCTCTTCACTTTGCTTCGGATAGGTTGAGTGATCCTGGATATTATCAGTTTATGTTGATTTGCCTACTATAAATTAACATCTGTCTATCACATAGTCTAATTTTTCCACAACTTGTACACTTGATATTAAGATTTTCTCCTTTTTTTTTGTTGCACCTCCTCTATCTCTTCCTCTTATAAAATTTGTGCACTTCCCATAATTGTTGTTGTTGTTGTGTCTTTTCATAGGTGTGATTCCCTTTTGAGATCATGGTTGAGATCTTGGTCGTGTTTTTTCTTCTTGAGGATGTTATTGTGACTCTTTGTAATTTATGATAAACCTAATTTTATGAGGGGATCTCACTATTGCGTATGAAGTTGGACTTCAATTATTCATATTGAGGGTCTAATCTGATTAGAAAAGAGACTATTTTTGCTTGTTTTTCGTTTCTTTTTTTTTTTGGAAAATAATACTCCACTTTATCCTATAAACTACTAGTAATTCTAAATTATTCACTTAACTTCTTTCTTTTATCTTGTTTGGTTGTAAAGATTTATTCATACACCGCATTATGTAGATGTCCTATGGAAAAATGAACACAAGCTTCTATCCCTTTTGCTGGGACTAGTCTTAGTTTTAATTAAGATTTTAAGTTTTGACTTCGGAATCGGTTTGCATACCATCAAAATCGATTCATTCACAGAAATTTCATTGTGGTCTTAGCTAAAATTGATATGTTTCAACCGAAACTTGAAATCTTGGTTTTAACTTCTTAGAAACATATGCCTATTTTGGCGGAAATGTTTCGGTTTTAGTTTCAGCTGAAACTTAAAACTTTGGTTTTAACTCCTTGGAAACAGATAGCTGCTTACATTTTCACGAGCACAACCTTTGCATAAATGCATAATGATGCCAGCAGTATTCAGAAATCACATATAAACCGAGAAGAAGAGTTTCGTGGTTCACATAATATAAACAGTTAAAGTGCATCAGCAGCCTGCTTAGAAGTTGCAAGTGGGACTTGACAAACCAGATTAAAATTGTTTGGCTTGTCCATGCTACTTTGAAGCTGTTCCTTGCTTCACTGCAGGCAATAACCTTCTAATAATAAGAGAGAACTGCATACGGTCTCATGCTTGAATCCAGGATGAACACACTTCAACGAACCACATATGCTCTTTCACATTTTTCTATGTCTAGGTGACCGAGCCATCAACAGGTGGAGTGGAGGATGAGAGCATGCTCTCAGCCAATGTGTTATTCTCGGAGGAAATAGAGGAGAAGATAATGGAAGAATTATAGCATGGATGCCAGAGGATGATTCAATACATGTGCTAACTTACACCGGCTTGAAGAAACCCCAGATATGATCAGTTTCTTTCTCCTGACAGCAAACAAGAAACAGAAGAATTAGCAATTTAACAAATTTTCTTATGATTCAGAATGTTTCCAGAAGCTATTAACGAAGTGTTTAAGTTTACTAAAATTGTGAGAAAATTCGAATCTGTGTACAACAGGCCAGCCCAATAAAGAGCAGTTCTGAAGCAACTTCTGAATTTTCACTATAATTCATGCATAGATGCAAGGGGTTCTTATTAAGATCAAGCAAAACTTAGTCATGCAGATCTCAAGATGGCTCCTTATGTAATTGATGCTGCTGTGTAGCCCAATTTTAAATTGTATGATTGACCAGCACTTCAAATACTGAAAATACGATGTAAACCAATTTAACTAGTGTGTGGTTCTGATGTAATTTTTCAGTTGTTGATAATGAATCTAATTTGAGAGAAATTAAGAAAAGATTTGAGTTCCGTTTGAGATTATTTTGATGTCCACACTAAGGACCTACTAATATACCCGCACAACAGGGTGAGGTGATTCAAGTTGGGTACAGTCTAAAGTCAGGCAATAAAGAAAAGTAGATGGAAGTCACATGACAGGATATTTACTGAAATGAAACAACTAGATGGTGTTTTAATAGGACAATAGAGAATGAGAATTGTTTGATTAGCCATATTGCTTCATGTTATTTTCTAACAGTGGTTCTTACTACTTTTGTTGTTCCTTTTCTATCATTACTGTCATCAAACCTTTCCATTTTAGCAAGTTGTACCTTTATTCATATGTTATGATTCTTATTTCTAGGCAGGATATTTCACCACCTCAAGTAGATTTTCGGAAGAAATCTCCTGTCCATGATACTGGAGTCCCACCTCATCAGAGGGTCCCTGCTGTTGTATCCTATTCTGATTTGTATGATGATGATATTGCCTCTGCACCAAAGACCACTGCTGGAAGATCTACCCCTCCTCTATTGCAGGGGTCTTCAGTTGCACCCACTACTAGGGTGGATTCAGGAAGGTGATATTCATATTAATTCATTACTCTTTGCAATCTGAGTAATCAGCATCCTTGAAGCAGATCACAGTGCACATCACATTGCAGCATGGTTCTTGTATTTTAGCCTGGCTTATTAGCCAAGCAATTTTACTCTGAATATTACATTTTTAAATTTGTTTGCAGGTTTGGTGGATCCCCTCAGGAATTTGGTAGTCAAAGAAATTATCTAGCCATTAGTTCTAGATCCCCACTTTACCATCCAAACTCTTCTACTGAAAAATTTTCAGATGCAAATGATGGTAGAACTTCCCCATCCAAATCTCTGCATTTTAATCCACCTAAGAGAGCAAGGTCTCCTCCTCTACAACCTTCTAATGCATCTTTGGATGTGGCACCTGCTCAAGCTGATGAGGAAAGGTAATATTCCTTCATTTTTTATTGTTTCCAGACTAGATACATGTGGCATATGCTGTATGCTGCAATTAGTGACCTGTGAATAATGTATTTTAAATGCAGAGAAATGCAAGCAAAAGCTAAGCGGCTGGCACGCTTCAATGTTGAACTAAGCCAACCATTGCTGAAACACCAAGATCTCCTGAGACACAAGTCTTCAGAAAAAAAACATAATGGAGCTATGGTAGACAAACATTCTGCCAATGATGCTTCTGAAGATATTCGGGATTTAGCTTCTGGAGTTATTTTTTCTGAATGTGAAGGCCTCGAATCAACTGATGCCGTAATTGGGCTATGTCCAGATATGTGTCCAGGTTATATTTTGTTATATTTTCTCTTTCCATACATTTTTCTCCTTTGAGTTGCTTGAACTCTTCTTATCCAGAAACAGTACCTAACAAATTTGATTTATAATTTTATTCTTCAGAATCAGAAAGGGAGGAACGTGAAAGAAAAGGGGATCTTGATAAATTTGAGCGTTTGAATGGTGAAAGAAACCAAACAAACAAATATCTTGCCGTTAAAAAGGTCAGGAGTGAAACCTTCCCTTGTCTGCCAGAGAGTAGTTGTTCTGAGATAATCTTTCATCACCTATAACAGGAAGCATGATGGTAATTCTTGTCTGACAGTATAATAGGACAGCAGAGCGGGATGCTGACTTAATAAGACCTATGCCAGTCCTGCAGAAGACTGTTGATTATCTTCTGGATATACTGGATCATCCTTATAGTGAAAATTTTCTTGGTATCTACAACTTTCTGTGGGATAGAATGCGAGCAATTAGAATGGAACTTAGGATGCAACACATTTTCAATCAAGATGCTATAACCATGCTCGAGCAAATGGTATTTGTCTTCTCTTTTCCTATTTTTATCTGGTAATTAACACCATGAGGCATCACTGATTGACACTTCTCTCACAGATAAGGCTCCACATCATTGCAATGCATGAGTTGTGTGAATACAGCAAAGGAGAAGGCTTTTCGGAAGGGTTTGATGCCCACCTTAACATTGAACAGATGAACAAGACATCGATTGAGTTGTTTCAAATTTACAGTGATCATAGGAAGAAAGGAAAGAATATCCGGACAGAGAAGGAGTTTCGAGGCTATTATGCCCTTCTTAAGCTTGATAGGCATCCTGGTTACAAAGTAAATGACCTCTTACTCGACTCCTAATTGTTTTACATTTTCTTTTCTTTACATGAGCCTTTGTTGTTAGGTGGATCCTGGAGAACTCTCTCTAGATCTAGCAAATATGGCTCCTGAGATTAGATGCAGCCCAGAAATTTTGTTTGCTCGAGATGTAGCGAGGTGCAGATTTATCATGTGTGCTTTTGGTTTAAGGTTGGTTATTATTAGCCCAACTTAACATATAACACAATTCAGTTATTCTGTCAATGCAGAGCTTGCAGAGTTGGTAATTTTATAGCCTTCTTCAGGCTTGCTAGAAAAGCAACTTATCTTCAGGCTTGTTTGATGCATGCCCATTTTGCTAAGGTATTTGCTTCTCTTCTTCTTCTATGGTGTAATTAATTGAATCATGTTTCATTCTCTTGCCTTTGATGCTTCACTGTTGTGGCCCTCAACTTGCTAGTCCTGTTGCAATGTGAAGGAAATCTAGATTTCTATGATTTTTATGTAGAACTTGAAGTTGATCATCCTAAATATATGATACGAGAAATTTCTGTGACTGCAACACAATGTCAACTACTAAGAATTGGTGTATGATTCCGACCAATGATTTTTTTTCTTTTTTTTTAGGTGCTATGTGAATGACTTGTAGCAAAACTGAAGGCATCTTGACTGGTTGTGATAGTAACTTCATTTATTTCTAGTTTCCTCATGCAAACATGAACTGCAGTCTGTATGTACTGAGTAGACAGAAAGGGCTTTTCAAGGAAAACAAAATTTTCTGATATTCGCATTCCATGATGCATGTAATATGATATCGTTTAGTATGGTCTGTTTAAATGCACAACTACATGTCTGAGATGATAACAAAATTTTCTCAAGTCTTTTACTATCGAAGGATCATCCATCTGTTCATCTGTGGAAATTGTAACATGCCTCAGAATTGCCCCTACTTTTGGTAGATTTGCTGCTGTGACATTTATGTGATAGTATATGATTTCTCTTTGAATTTTGTGTTGGGTTTTGTATCGAGTTCATTATTGCAACATAGTAGAAATGATATTTCTGCTGTCTACATGACCTAAAATATCCATTTGAATGTGTGCAAAGCTTATTTTGTTTTCACTTTTTCCGTTAAGCATGTCCTTAAGCTTTAGATGCAGATTCCTCTGTTAGTTTGGACATCAAACTACTTTCCCTTTTGGCAAACTAGGGCATGATGCAAGACTAATCAAAATGAACTTTTTTGTTGAAGCAGGGCAGAATAGATTCATAATTGTTAAACTCCACTTTCATTATGTGAATTACTTTACTGTAACAATGTGCAATTTGGTACCTGATATGAAAGGTGCAATTATGCCTTCCCATGAAATAACAGATACCTGCTTCCTTCACCCAAAAAAAAGATACCTGCTTCCTTTTTTATCTTGACAAGCCTAAATCTTTATTTCCAACCGTTTATGCCTTCTGATGACCAAAGCCATTCTGTCCAACATTCTAATTCTTGTAGGATATCACTTGGATATCCTGTATGGACCATCCGAGAACATCCTGTGAGGATTTGAAAACTTTGATAGCTTGATAAGAGGGAATACAAATGAAATGCCCTTGTTACTGGTTGATAATATGCTACTTGTTTACTAATAGCTTGGTTAAATACAGAACAATCTGACTTTGTATTTATTTTTTTGGATGTGTATTTGATGTCATGTTCTCTCATTCTCAACATTTGATTGAAATCATAATGAATCATTACCTGAAAGCTGTTGCATGAAAATAGCACTGCACCCTGATTGTGCTACAAATGGTTTAAGTGATTCTTTTCCTACAGATACGAACACAGGCTTTGGCTTCATTGCACAGTAGTCTTCAGAATAACCAAGGAATTCCTGTTCAACAAATTATAAGATGGCTGGGGATGGAGGTAAAACACATGTCCTGCTTCTGGTTGATTCTCTGCTTTACCTAAAAGTTTGGTCCTACATGATGTTTTTCATTTTATTCAGGGTGAAAATATAGAATCCCTATTGGAGTATCATGGGTTCATGTTAAAGAATTATGAAGAGATATATATGGTGAAGGTAGGTCCTTTCCTTAACAGTGACATTGATTTCCCAACCAAGGCTGCGGAGCTCGTTCACCAAAAGAAGTCACGGAGAATAATTGACGATGTTTATTCTGGTGACACAATCTCATTCCCTTGTAATGAGAGAGCAATTGCTTTGAATCTTGACAATATGGTTGATCAACAAGCAACTCCCAGTGTGGAAACTTTGCCAGCTTCTATGGATGAAGAAATGCTAGAGTATAGTATCAAACATATTCCAGGTTCTGTTAACCAACAAGCAGTTCAAGGATCATCACCGGCTACTCCAAACAGCAAAAGTGAACATCAAACAATGGAAGCATCTCTAAAGGAAGCAAATTGTGAACCTGTGGATGATTTTGTAAATGATATATTGCAAGCTGAGGATGGTTTACTGGTCGAGTCAGATGTACTAATGCCTAGAGAAGAGATAACCCGATCAAAATTGGATACAAGTATGATTCAAGCTGGGCCACCTGGAAAACTAGACTCTCACTATCTTGAGACCTTGGAACACGAAATTGCTTTGGGTAGGGATGTGGACAAGGAAACATCAGTTCTTTCAAATTGTGGAAAAGATAAAATTTCAAATGAAAATTTGAGGAAGATCTTAAGGTTTTTTACTTGTCCCCTTCCATAGTTCCATTTTTACTCTTTTTTTTGTGTGTATGTGCATGGGTGCATGCTTCTATGTGTGTGCATGCACATGTGGGCATGTGCATGCGGCTGGTCTGCTAAGATATTTCATTTTCTGCTCTTTTTTGTCATCAGCAAGTGGAAGCAGCGAGCATCAACAAAGAGAGTAATTCAAGAACAAAAACTATTTCTAGCTAGTGCTGCATTGAGTTCTCTCTCGCTTGGCCCGCCAATTTCTCAAATTGGATCTGTAAGTGAATTTTTGTATGCTTTATGCTTTTCTCCAAGTTCCTCTGCTTATTTCTCTCCCTTCTTTTAGAATCATCCACAACATGCCACTCCAGATCTCAACATAGATTATGCTGCAAGAGAGAGACACCAGAGGCAATGGAAATCTTGGTTACGACTGAATGTATCAGAAATGGTTGGGACAATACTCCATGCAAGAAATCCGGATGCAAAGTGCATCTGCTGGAAATTAGTAGTCTGTGTCCAGAAAGATGATACAAAGAACCACACCTATGATTTAGCTTCAAAGTGGTTGCTTTCAAAGCTTGGGTGCACTGAAGCACAATATGATGATGATGAATTGATTGTTTCTCCATCTCATTTCTCAGTTTGGAAGAAATGGGTCAGTGCCCAAAGCAGTACCCAGCAAGCTTGTTGTTTGTCTGTTATTAGGGAAGTCATAAGCGAGGATAACAAGACAAGTCTAGAAGATGATATTACCGCTGGTTTGAGCAGTATCATTTTTCTTGTTTCAGAAGCCATCCCATGGGACTCACAAAGGAATAGGCTTCAAAGTCTCTTAAGATCTCTACCATCTGGATCCAACTTGCCTATTCTGATAGTAAGCATTGATGCACTAAAAGGTAATGCCACTGATTCTTCTCTCATGGTCATAAAGAAGCTTGGAATTCAGGATGCAGACAAAACGAGGATAAGCTCTTCTTCGGTTGTCTTCCTTTCTGATTATTCCATGCTGGAGCAACAAAATCATTTCTTTGAGGACCATCAGTTGAAAGAGGGTCTGCAATGGTTAGCCGAGCATTCACCACTTCAACCTGGTTTAAGTCTAGGCAATGTCCGTGCACTGGTACTGAATTACTTGAGGTGCATGCTGGAAGTCCTTGAAAATATTGATGCTGCTCAAGTGGGTCCTGAACATTGTATCTTTGTTTTCAACGAAGCACTCAATAGGACAGCAGAGGAAATTCTGGCAGCAGCATCTATCAACCCAACCCACTGGCCCGGTGCTGAGATCAATGTGCTTCAGAAATCGAGCAGTGAGGGAATAGCAGCACGCATGTTCTTGCCATGTGTAGGTTGGAACTCAGCTGCAAGAGTCCAATCACTCATCAATGCATTGAGAAACTGCAGATTACCAAGTTTTCCTACTGATATACTGGAGTTGAAGCAAGGTTGCCATTTTCCTCAGCAGTTACAGAGCTGTAAATTGGCCCTCCAAGAATGTTTGCTTAGTTACTTAACACAATCAAGTCACTTGTTGACTAGGGACCTAGCAGCAACAGAGGCCAATATAATGATACAGAGGGGTGCTAGTATTGAGCTTCATGGTTCATCTTATTACATCATTCCAAGGTGGGTGAGGATCTTTTGGCGGATTTACAACTGGCAGCTGACAAAATTGGCCAGTCTGCCAGATGCTTACATATTGGATCGGCCTGCCAGGACGGATTTGCTTGGTCCAATTTTTGCCTCTATCCCTGGCTCAAAAGAAACAGCAAAAAGGTTAAGCTTTCAGGTGCATCAGAGTTTGCATTCAGTGTTGGCAGAGCCTACTTTTGATGAAATGGTTGGTGTTGCTTCTATTACACTACCAACTGAGCAACCTCGATCAAGCTGTAGCCTGGCAGCATTGTATAAGAACATGGTTGGAAAACATGTCCCTGATACTGGGCCCCGTGAAGAGCGCAGGGGTGATATTCGAGAAAATAATTGTGTTTCACCACCAGAACAGATAAGTGAACAGGATGTCGCACCACCGGCAGCTAAGGCACCAGATAAATTGGCAGCATTGCTGCAGCAGTGTCACCAGTTGCAGGACATGATAGATAAAAAGCTTGCAATTTATTTTTGATTTTTCTTTATTGATCGTGCCCCCTGTGTGCCTGTTGCCCATTGAGCAAAAGCTTTTGTACAATTTTGTAAAATTATAAATGCAGTTTGGATATTGGTGTAATACAGAATGCCTTCTGTATGTGCAGATAATAAAATCTGCCGCTCTCGTTTTACTGCTGTACCATATTGTTGTATCGGTACACTTCGTTTTAGATCCTATTTTTTGGTTTTGCATCTTTGCAGAAACCATTTTGTTGCTCTTTGTTATAGGATCATCGTTTGTATTGTACCGGAAGTATGCAGCAAACTCGCATGGAATGATATCAGATCTGGACCAGCAAGACCTAACAAATCTACCTTGCCCTTGCTATGCCTAATAAAGCAGAATATAAGCATTCTGTGAATGGCCTGCGCAGTTTTTAAACATGTGTATTTATATATTATATTTTAGTCTTAAATTATATTTGTCCCAATGGTTAAGACTTTAGTTCTAGATCTGAGATCAAATCCCACCTTTTACATTTTTTTAAGCTGTTTTTGATCAAAAAAATTGTTATTTAATCATTTCTAAAATATACATGCATATAATTTTTTCCTATTTTTTTAAACTTAAAATTAGATTTTAGTCAAGAAAATTTAAAAAATAATTTGACCGAAATTAAAACAACTTGATTTCGGTGGAAATGAATCGATTTCAATAAATACCAAAATTGATACTTAAAATCTTGATTTTTACAAATATTACAAATTTTGAATTTGGGGTTAGTTTTCACATTCATCGAAATTGATATATTTTGACTATTTTAACAAAAGTATTTAACAATTTTAAAATATTAAAAATTTTAAATTCATTTCATCGTGGTCTTGGCCAAAACCGATACATTTTAACTAAAACCTGAAAACTTTTAGTCTTAACACCTTAGAAACAAATATATGTTTCAACTTAAATGCATCAATTTTATTAAAACCAAAGTTTTAAGCTTTGATCAAAATATATCAATTTTAGTTAAAACCACAATAAAATGACTTTAAAAACCGTTTTGGCAATTTCAACTGTTTCATAATCTTAAAAATATTAATTTTTCAGAACAATTTTTCAAATTATTTCGTTATGGTCTGAACTAAAACTAACACGTTTCGATTAAAACTTAAAATCTTAATTTTAACACCTTAAAAACACATATATATTCCAACTAAAACATGTCAATTTCAATTTCAAACAAAACTTAAAAACTTTTTGTTTTAACGCCTTAGAAACAGACTGCTTACGTATTCACATGCATAACCTTGGCATAAATGCATAATGATGTCGACGGATACTTGTTCTTTAGTTTACTCTTTAAATTAAGATTCTCTTTTTTCTTTACTTTGCGCTTCTAGCACTTTTTAATTAGATGTCCCATCTTCTTACAATACCTACAATTTACTTTTTTGGATTTGGATCTAGAACAACTTGTTTTTTATCTTTCTTTGGTACGACCTTTGATAATCAATTCTTCTGAGTATGACACATCCCCTTCAATTTTTTTTAAATATTCATTAGATAGAAGGACAACAGAAATATCGTCAAATTTCAAATCATTACCATACATGAGAGTAGTCTTTAGATTCTCAAAAGAAGGAGGTAAAGACGATAATAAAATAATTATCTTGTATTCATCTTCAATTTTAACATCAATGTTTAACAATTGAGAAACTAGTTTATTGAAAGCATTAAGATGATCAACTATATTTGTACCTTCTCTCATTCAAAAATTGAAAAGTTTTTGCTTTAAGTAAACTCGATTTGAAATAGATTTACCCATAACTCTGAAGGTGATGTTTCATTAAGAAACGGATAGAGTACCGTATTAATGAGACTGAGGATGATTGTGGTATGTGCACTAGCTTTCTAATTTTTCCAGACACTTTCAGTGACATCTTCAGGCTTGATATCCTCCAATGTGTTTTTCAACCCTTATTGAGTAAGAATTGCATGAACTCTTGCTTGCCAAATAAAAAATCCTTACTTTTCATTGAATTTCTCTATATCGAACTTCATAGTAGATATGTTGAACCAAACTTTGATACCACTTGTAGCGCTAAATATCAATATCCACCACAATTCACGATGTAGAAGAAAAACAAAAAAGAAGAAAAATAACATACAAAAAATTTATGTGGCGAAGATGATCCGGATGATATTATATTAATAAGAAAAAGAAGAGAAGATTACAACGATGGAGGAAAAACTCGAATATCACCAACTCTTACAAGAGACTAAGTATCCTAACCATCACAAGATATTTTGAGAGTATTGATCTATTCTCTCTTTCTCACTCTATATAAAAATCCTTATATGAATAGGGTATTTATAGATGTAACCTAACTGTGTTTGAGTTAAAGTAGAAGACTGACTCAAATAAGACTTCTACTAATTTAAGTCTTTTAGTAGAAGATAAATCCAGATAAGGATTAGGCCTACTAATTACTTTCTAATATAATTAAAACTCTCCGAAAAATCTGAATTCGAGACATAATTAAGCCAATATCATCGAATCAAATAATTAATTGATTTGATTTTGAGATTTGAGTAATATATTTTTAATATAAATCTCAAATTTGAATATCTAATTGATACTAAAATTACAATTTTCTTACTAAAAAATTTCATTGATTTTTAATGAATTTAAATAAGATATGTTTTTATTTCCACAGATAACGCCTAATCTGTAATGTTTGGTCATTCGATTAGTAGATCGTGCCCGAATCGATAGATTGATTAAGGAATCGATCCATCGATTAAGGAACCGATCATCCAACTGGGCAGTGGTCCACACAGTTCGATAGAACCGATCAACTAGTTGAGAAATCAGTCATTCGGCTTGATAGAGGAATGCCTTGCCTGTGGGGTTTGGGTGCCCAAATTGTCAGATTAGATCGTCTGAACTTGGTCCAACTGTTTGGGCCCGATTTTTCAGCCCTTTCCTTCTTCGAATTGGACTCCACCCATCATGAATTGGCTCAAAATTGATTTTATCTTGAAATTCAAAACTAAATCAAGTGTAGTCAACTATTCATGGATTTTCAATAATTTAGTTAAGTTTTATTTCTTTCTGGTTGATTAAACCTCTATCATAGTTGAATAATTGCTATTGAAAAGTGATTTTAGTTAAGTTTTCTCTCTTTAGTTAATTAAACATTTATCATGGTTACAAAGTTGCCATTGAAAGGTGATTTTAGTTAAGTTTTATCTCTCTCTAGTTGATTAAACCTCTATTATAGTTAAATAGTTATCACTAAATGGTGATTTTAGCAAAGTTTTACCTTAGATTTTTAATAAATCACACTCAATAAAGTCAACCTCTAAGGAAGCTATTTCCACTTCAAATGTGGCACGGAACCCATTTTTCCTCTCCTTACTCATCATCTAGTTTTGCACATAGCTCATTATAATGCTCCTTTGCCTTAGTCAGGACCATAGCCTTGAACCAAACCTCCTACTTGGTCAAGTTGGTAGCGTGTCAACCAACTATCTTGCCTCAAATAGATTCGCAATCACGATCAATTCTTTCTTTTGGTCAAGTTTGTAGTAATTCACCAACTTATTTTTGCCTCGAATAGGTTTGTAACATAAAATCAGGTCTTTCTTTCGGCCAAGTCCATTGCTTGTCACTAAATTATTGTCTCACACAAATTCGTAACCTGAAGCCAAGTCTATCTTTTGTGTAAGCCCATATCTTGTCATCGAGTTATTTTGCCTAGAATAGATCCGTAACTTAGAACCTCATCTTCTTTCAATCAAGTTTATAGTTTGTTATTGAGTTATTTTGCCTCGAATAGGTCCATAACCTGGAACCGAATCTTTCCTTCAATCAAGTCTGCAACTTGTTACTGAGCTATTTTGCCTCAAACAAGTCCACAACCTGGAACTAAGTCTTTCTTTTAGTCAAGTCCATAACTTGTCACCGAGCTATTTTATTGGACTTTACAAGCAACACATTTAGGCAATGAAGAGCATTGTAACTTTATTAAAGATAAAACTATTTTAGGTTGTTTATATTCCAAATACAAGGCATCAACTTGCTATCTAGATGCCTCAATTTAAACATACTCGACGTTACAATTTGAGTTATTCTGTAAGACCTTTCTCAGTTCAGGAATAACTTCTTGGTAATTCAATCCACAAGATCGATACAACAAAATGCCCAATCGGTCAATTATAGCTCTCGGCTTCTTAATCGGGTGTTGTAGTAGCAAGTCACATAATGTTCATATTTTGCTACTCTTTTGCAATCTTTTCTCGAATTTCCAACAAAAGATCTTTATCAGCTCTTTGGTTCATGTAGCGCTAAATATCGATATCCACCATAATTCACGATGTAGAAGAAGAATAGAAAAAAGAAAAATAGCACAAAAAAATTTATGTGGCGAAGACGATCCGGAGGATATTATATTGATGAGAAAAAGAAGAGAAGATTATACGATGAAAGCGAAACTCCAATATCACCACCTCTCACAAGAGACTAAGTAGTCTAGCCGTCACAAGACATTTTGAGAGTATTGATCCATGTCTCTCTCTCTCTCACTCTATATAGAAATCCTTACATGAATAAGGTATTTATAAATGTGGCCTAATTGTATTTGAGTTAAAGTAGAAGACTGATTCAAATAAGACTTCTGTTAATTTAAGTCTTCTAGTAGAAGATAAATTCAGATAAGGACTAGGCCCACTAAATTACTTTTTAATATAAGTAAGACTCTCCGAAAAATTTGGATTCGATACACAACTAAGCCAACAATCCCCACCTTGGCTGGATCCTCTTATTCTTTGAATTTGAATCTTCAATAGATGTCTTTACCATTATCTCATGGGGCATGATCAACGACCTTAAATTTTGATCAAGTCCACACAGAGCTTGAACTTGTCAATCAGAATCACCTTCGTCAATATATCTGCAGGATTTCTTGAAATATGAATCTTTTATAAAGAAATCTCGCCGTTTTCAACAATATTCTGAATAAAGTGAAATCAGACATCTATATCCTTTGATCTAGCATGGTACATTCGGTTTTTTGCAATGTGTAAGGTGCTTTGACTGTCACAAAATATAGGAAGAATATTTTAAGAAAAACCAACTTCACTTACCAATCCTTTTAGCCATAGAACTTCTTTGACCATTTATGTAGCTGCCATATACTTAGACTCTGTTGTGGATAATACCACAGTTAATTGTAAGGTACACCTCCAAGTAATAGGTCCTTCACAAAGAGTAAAAAAATAACCAATGAGGGATCGTTGTTGATCAAGATCTCCAGTATAATCTGAATCGACATAACCAACAATTTTGGCCTCTTGAACTGTGTTCATATAGAAACATATGCCAATATTAAGAGTACCTTTGATATATCTTAATAGCCACTTTACAACTTGTCAATACTCTTTTCCTGGATTTGTCATATAACAACTAACAACACTGACTGCTTATGCAATATCAGATCTTGTGCATACCATAGCATATATTACACTTCCAACAGCACTTAAAAATGGGATGTTCTCCATGTATGCATACTCCTCATCTGTAGAAGGACACAATTGAGTTGAAAGCTTGAAGTGAGATGCCAAAAGAGTACTGACGGGTTTTGAATTCAGCATGTGAAAATGAGAAATAATCTTCTCGAGATACTTGCTTAGTTTGAGCCATAATATGCTATGCTTTTGATCTCGATCAATCTCCATACCGAGAATCTTCCTTACAGCACCTAAATCTTTCATCTCAAATTTCTTTTTCATTTTAAACTTTAGATCATTAAGTAGAGATATGTCTTGAGTAGCGATAAGCATATTATCAACATAAAGAAGCAATATAATAAATGAGTTATTAGCATGCATCTTAAAATAGACACAATAATCATATTTGTAATAGATGAAATCTTGCCCCAACATAAAACTGTCAAATTTTTTATATCATTGCCTTGGAGACTGTTTCAAATCATAAAGTGATTTGTTCAACTTACAGATAAAATTTTTCTTGTCTTCTTGAATGAACCTTTTAGGCTATTGTATAAAAATCTGCTTTTCTAATTCTCCATGCAGAAAGGTAGTTTTGATATCAAGCTGTTCTAACTCAAGATTATGAAAAGTAACTAATGCAAGTAGAAAACGAATAGATGTATATTTAACTACAGGAGAGAAAATTTTATTAAAGTCAACGCCCTACTTTTGTGAATACTCTTTTACAACTAAACAAGCCTTAAATTTAACACCATCCATCTCAGAGGAATCCTTTTTCTTTCAAAATACCCACTTACAACTAATTACTCTTTTACCTTATGGTAATTTCATCATATTTTAAGTAAGATTCTTTTGAAGGAAATCCATCTCTTCATTCATAGCAGCTTACCACTGAGAAGAATTTTTATCTTACACTACTTCTTTATAGGAAGAATGATCACCATTGTCAGTAACAAAAGCAAAAATTACCATATCTTCAAAATCATACTTTTCAAGTGGCTTTATGTTTCTTTGAGATGTTTGAAGTGAAGTTTTCTCAAAAATTTGATTCTTAGAATTTTCTTGAGAGTTGGGCATACCTTGATATTTTCTTCTGAAGGAACTACATACTCCACCTCCACTTGCATTATATCATTGGGACTTTTTTTGAGAAATTTTAACATAATACTTTCATCAAATACTACGTCTCTCTCAATAATTACATTTGAAATAGTAGGATCCTACAAACGATAGCCCTTAACATCTTTGGTATGACTCAGAAAAATATACTTTTTGGAACGTGCATCTAACTTATCCTTGACAACATGTACATAAACATGACAACCAAAAATCTTTAAAGAAGAATAATTTGTAGGTTGACCAGTTCATACCTCTTTAGGAGTCTTGCAATTAATGGCTATTTAAGAAGAGCGATTCATGATGAAATATGCTGTGTTGACTGCCTTTGTCCAAAAAACTTTGTCAAGATTAGCTTTACTGAGCATACTATATATTTTCTCCAACAAGATTCTGTTCATCCTTTCGGCTACACCATTTTGTTAAGATTTTTCTGGGATGATAAAGTAGCGTTCGATGCCTTCATCTTCATAGAATTTGAGAAACTCTATTGATTTGTACTCTGTCATTATCACCTCTGAGGTATTTGATTTTTCTGTCAATCCTTTTTTCAACTGAAGTTTTCCATCGTTTGAAAATAAAAAATACTTCGGTTTTGTAATGCAAAAAATAAATTCACACTTTTCTAAAAAATCATCAATAAAACTGACAAAATAACGAGCACCAAATTTTGATGGAATAGGAGAGCACCACACATAGAATGAATATAATCAATTAAGCTTTTAGTCAATGAGTACTGATGTTAAATTTTATCTCAGACTGTTTACCATAGAAATAATGCTCGCAGAAATCCAATTTGCATGAGTTGAGATCTTTCAGTAATTTTTTTTATCTCACTTAAACCTTCTTCACTCATATGACCGAGATGCATATGCCATAAGTGGGTCATATCAAAAGAAGAAGCCTGAGAAATTGTTATTCCACTTTCAACGATTTTTCCTACTAAGTTATACAAATTTTCATGCTTTAGGCCCCTTATCACTATCAATGAGCCTTTAGCAATTTTAAGAATTCCACCTTCAGCAGAACACTTTTGACTAATAAAATCCAAACCACCCAAAGAGATCAAATTCTTTTTCAAATTAGGAACATGTCTAATATCAGTAAGAGTTCTAATAATATTATCAAATATCTTAATTTTGATTGTTCTAATTCCAACAGTTTTGTATGAATTATTATTACCCATCAAAACTAAACCACCATCATAAGACTTGTGGTCTTCAAACAAATCTTTATTAGGACACATGTGGTAAGAACAACCAGAATTAAAAATTCAAGTGTCATGGTAACGATTAAAGTTAGAACTAATAGAGAGAACATTATCAAAATCATCATCAAAATTCCCTTTAACAATGGATACTTGTTTTTTGGCCTGCTCTTTAGATTGAGATTCTTTTTCTTTCTTTGCTTTGAGCTTTCAACACTCTTTAATTACATGTCTCATTTTCTTATAATACCTGTAATTTATTTCTTTAGATTTGGATCTAGAATGACCTATCTTTGATCTTTCTTTGGTATGACCTCTGACAATTAATATTTCTGAGTGTGACACATCCCCTGCAATCTTTTTTAAATATTCATTAGATAAAAGGATAGTAGAAATATCATTGAATTTTAAATCCTTACTATACATGAGAGTAGTCTCTAAATTCTCAAGAGAAGGAGGTAAAGACGATAATAAAATAATTGACTTATTTTCATCTTCAATTTTAACATCAATACTTAACAATTGAGAGACTAGTTTATTGAAAGCATTAAAATGATCAACTATATTCATACCTTCTCTCATTCAAAAATTGAAGAGTTTTTATTTTAAGTAAACTCGATTTGAAATGGACTTACTCATATATTATTTCTCCAGTTTTTTCTATAACTCTGAAGGTGATATTTCATCAAGAAATAGATAGAGTACTTCATCGGTGAGACTGAGGATGATTGTGGTATATGCACTACTCTTCTGATTTTCCCAGATACTTTTGGTGATATCTTCAGGCTTGACGTCGTCCAATATGTTTCTCAACCCTTATTGAGTAAGAATTGTACAAATTCTTACTTGCCAAATAGGAAATCATTGCTTTTCATTGAATTTCTCTATATCAAACTTCGTAGTAGACATGTTGAACCAAACTCTGATATCACTTGTAGTGCTAAATATCGATATTCACTACAATTCACGATGTAAAAGAAGAACAGAAAAGAAAAAAAGCACACAAGAGATTTATATGGTAAATAAGATCCGAAAGATATTGTATTGATGAGAAAAAAAAGAAAAGATTACAATGATAGAGTCGAAACTCAAATATCACCAACTCTCATAAGAGACTAAGTAGTCTAGCCGTCATAAGACGTTTTGAGAGTATTGATTTATGTCTCTCTTTCTCATTCTATATAGAAACCCTTACATAAATAAGGCATTTATAGATATGGTCTAACTATGTTTAAGTCAAATTAGAAGATTGATTCAAATAAAACTTCTAGTAATTTAAGTCTTCTAGTAGAAGATAAATTCAGATAAGGATTAGGCCCACTAAATTACTTTCTAATATAATTAAGACTCTACGAAAAATTCGGATTCGAGACACAATTAAGCCAACAGGTTCACATTATTCACTTTATGATTATAGACTTTGGTTCGAAGTGACCAAAAGTCAATCTCTACTGGAATGACAATATCAATACCATATGCTAGCACAAAAGGAAGACTCCTCACTTGTAGTTCAAAAGATGATTTTGTATAACCATAACATGTGAGACAATTTTTTAACCCAAATCCCTTTTGCTCTCTCTAAACACTTTTTCAACTATAAAAAAGGGTTTGTTTTGTTATGTTGGATAAGCTATTCGACTAAAGATGCCCCATTAAAGTAAATCTCTATTACATATGGAGGTTGCTGCAATACCCTTTTAATTTCAAGTTGTCAAACTATTTTTCATTATCTGCGACTAATACTCATGTGACTCAAATCTACAAATGTTGTTTTGTTAGAAAAACTCTTAAATCTTTTTCTCAATAATTATTGTCAATAGTTTGGCTTTTGTTCACTTAGTGAAATAATCAATAACCATTACTAAAAATTTTCTTTATCTCAAAACTAGTGAAAACGATATGAGTGTATCCATCCTCCACTAATCAGAAGGCCAAACAATGTGTTTGTTGGAATCAAACTACCAGGTTGGGATATACCGATATATGTCTTGGCATTACTTATTTAGACATGAACTCAATTACTTCAACGGCCATATTTTCTAGTAATATTCTTATCTGAGGAGCTTATGAAATAGAACTTGTTCACCTCCATAACTTTCTCATATTCCTTCGTACACTTCATTAAACACATAATTTGCTTCTGATGATTTCAAACAATGAATTGGTGGCTATGCAAATTATCTTTTATACAGAAACCCTTCCACTAAGATGAAGTTGGCTGCTAACCTTTTGATCCTCCGAACTTCCTTTGAGTCTTTTGAGAATTTTCTCTCGTTGAGATAACTCACTACAGGGTCCATCCAACATTATTTTTTGATTACAATATTTCACTTTGAGTGTAGTGGAATAACACAATTATCTAAGATTCTCCATGACTATTTTGCACGGCTGTGAGTTTAGTGAAGCCAAGGTTAGGCACACTAAAGCATTCATCTTTGCATTACTATCCCTTAGTACTCCACACACTTCCACTTAATCCATCTTCCCTATGAGTTTATGTGCATTGGCCAAGTATTAGACCATCATTGGATCCTTTGTTTTGTATTCTCTTATACCTGCAAATATATTAGCTAAGAATCACTAAATATCTTTTTCTTAGCACCAATTGCTAGTGCCACTCGTAAACCAAGGGTAAATGCCTTATATTCTACTATATTATTTGATGTAAGGAATTCAAGTCGAATTGAATATTCTGCTACTCTTCCATCCTGGTTCAGTAGCACGATATCAATTTTACTCCAAGACTCACAAGATAGACCATCCACTCCGACTTTCCATGGTTCAATGTTAGATCTTATAGGATGCGAAGTAACCTTGCAAGACTTAGGCCTTGATTGTTTCATGAGGCTCAAAAATCAACATCAAATTGGTTTAATTTGATAGACCATTTAAAAAATATTTCCAAGAACTCCAACTTCTGCAATGCTTAATTAAGTGGAACATTCATCAACAAAATAATGAGGTGTGCTTGAAAGTATGACCAAAATTTTTGTGCAGCCAAGATAGCTGCATAGGCCAGCTTTTTCAGAAGTGGGTATTGAACCTCATCTCTTATGAGCACATACCTTATATAATATATTGGATGTTACTCCCACTTTGATTATTTATTATAATCAAACTGACAACTTGGTCTAAAATTATTACATAAAATTAAAGTGCTTCGTTTTGGTTAGGTCTAACTAATAAAGGGTTTAGAGAGATACCATTTAGGGTTTCTTATGTATAACCTCTAAGATATGTTGTATTTACCAAAATTTTTCTGTAATTTCAATATGTACTTACATTTCTTTTTTTTTCAAAATTTATTGCCTACAACCTTCTGATTATTATTTAATCAAATTTTTAATCAAAAATTTCACTCTTACCCTTTGTAATTTTATAATTTAACCCTTTAAAAGTTTGTTAATTATTTTTTATGTGATTTTTTTTATTTTTTCTTTCTCCTCTTCCTTTTTCCCCGGGCACGAGATGGAGTGCGCATGGGTTGACATGGGCTTGCGGCGACATAATGTAGGTCAATGCGGGTGCGAGCACGGGGCCGACGCAAGCGCGAGCATGAGGCCAATGTGGGTGTGGGTGGGTGCAAGTGCAAGGTTGGCGTGGGGCTCACCTCATGCTTGCACCCATGCTGTCTCGCTCTTGCGTAGGCCCGCAACGCCCCACGCCTGAGGAGAAAGAAAGAGGAGAAAGAAAAAACTAAAAAAATCACATAAAAAATAATTAACAAACTTTTCAGAGATTAAGTTGCAACATTTTAAAGGATAAAAATAAAATTTTTGACTAAAATTTTGATTAAATAATAGTAAGGGTATTATACGTAATAAATTTTTTTTAAAAAAGAGTGTAGGTAGATATTAAAATCGCAGGGAGGTTTTGATAAATAAAATAAATCTTAGAGAGTTGTATATAAAAAATCCTACAATTTAATAACCACAACGGCTTGATGATATTCCTTAATCTATTAGAACCCAAACTATTGCTTCAGTACTCTAAAGAAAGGAAAACATTTCTCACCTAACATGAATAACAAACGATTCAATGTAACTAAATGGCATGAGCCTTTGCATCTCTTTAGTTGAGCTTGGTGGATTCATATGCATGAGTGCTTAGTTTTTTTTGTAAATTTGCTTCAACTCATACCGAGACTAGGAAGCGAAAAAAATTTTGTCCAAGCCAAATCCAAATGCACACTTCTCCATATTTAGCTCAATTCTGACTTTAGATAATATTTCAAATGTCTCCTTAAGGTCAGCAAGTTGATTTTTAGCTCAGTGACTTTATACTAACATATAATTAACTTATGCTTCCACGTTTCTATAGAGCTGAGACTCAACTACTTAATTCACCATCCTCTGCTATGTCATTTTTGTATTTATTTTTTTATCCAAAAGACGTTGTAATGTAAAAAAAATATACCTTTCTTGATAATTAGCGATATCTTTTCTTCATTTTTAGAATACATTTGGAATTGGTCATAATCTTAAAATGCATCCAAGAAACAAAAAATTGAACGCAAAGTAAAACCACCAACCGATTTATTTTCGAGAGCGAGTACTAGTTCTTCGAACAAGCTTTGTTTAAGTCAATAAAATTTATATACATTCTCCACTTCTCATTAGCCTTTTTCATCATTACAATGTTGGCCAATTATTCAAAATACCGAATCTCTCTAATGAACTTACATTGAGAAATTTTTTTACATCTTCCTTGATGACTTTTTGTCACTCTGATGTAAAGTATATTTTTCTTCTGCTTGACTAATTTATGATGCTTGGTCATCGCCAGCTCAAATTGTGTTATTAAAAGATTTATATCAGGTAGGTCTTTCGAGACTCAACTAAAGATATTTTGGTTTTTTCTCAAAGATTCCTCTAATTTGGTGCTTAGAGAGTCAAGGAGGTTCATTTTGAGCTTTGAACCTCCGAGCTTCGGTGCTTTTTGAACTTTCATCTATAATAAAGTTAATGAGTTGCTATATTAGTTTAGCAAAAATTTGCTTTAGCCCAAGCGTTCAATGGCAAGTCTTCTCAACCACTAGGTCTTTTCCTTTTTGGTTCGAATTATCTTCCCAATATGTCACTTCGTATCTTTAACCTAAGCTTTGATCCCCCATACTTTGATGTATTATTTTTAGTAAAAAATTTCATTACAAATAAAAAGTTGATATTATCACTTGAAGTTGATTAAAAATTATGATACCGGATGACAATGATGAATCAATTATTGTTAGAATTATATGGTAAGTTTACATCTCCCTTTAAAAATCCATTATGAATAATAATGTGCCACTCGACATATTCGAAAAATCCATCATAAAGATGACAAGTATATTTTTTAATCTAACGAAATTCACAGCTAAATTATGAGAGAATTGAAAGAATCTGTCTTTGAATAAAGAATAACATTTCGTATGCAACCATTTGTCTTGGTCCCAAATCAATATTAAGCAAGTTCAAGCAAGCGAAGTACTTGCATGATAAAAATCTTAAATTGACTTGGCCATTTTGGTAAGACATATCCTGGGGCTTGGGCGGTTCCCAAAAATTTTTTGTTATTTAAGGTTTCTCATTTTTTATTATTTTTGTCTTTTTTTAGCCTTGTACTGAACAAACTTGTACCGTGCACAAGGAACTTACTGGCCTTGCAAGATGTGGCTACTATCTGTAGTGTTTTTCTTGTTATCTTTCGAGTGCTTGCCTAGGGCCCAGACGTTAGTTTCAATTCAGAGTTCGTCAACACTTAAGTACTGTTTGGTTCGGGATCAGGATCAAGACTAGTGAACCATTTTTATAAATCAATATTTTTTTAATCAAAATTAACGTTTCAATAATTTAAAATTCAAAAAACTATTTTATTTTTTATAATAATTTAATTTAATAACAGTATAAAATAAATAATATTAATTTTATAAAAAAAATAATTCTAAAAAAATTGATTCTAATTCTCGTCCGAAAACAAACGAGTCTTACAGCGCCGGGGCTGGACCCATCCACCCCGTTCTTTTGAGTGTCTCGGTAGAACCATACATGTGTCTGCCTTCGAGAATCCTAAGGCATCCAGCAAGGTAACCTTCGAAAATATAATTTAGCATGCGTCCATGCTATTTTGACTATGCTTAGGGACGTACCTGATGTACTATAAACAGTCAAAATATTCAAGTGTCCATATTTATGAAGTTGAGATATGAGCGAAGCGTCTGTGTAAGCATGTCAAGACTAGGTTTTTTTTTTTTTTTTTTCTTGTTTGTGCCCCATTCTATGCCTCTCCATGTAGGTTTTCATTTGCATGTTAAATTACTTCTACTGCAATATGAATCTTGACTAGTAGTCAAGTATATCCCACAGTCTCACTATCTGTGCGTGACACAGTTAGCTTGGAGCTTTGGCAAGGGAAGGAGACTGGAAAATTAATCCGCCGCCGAAATTTGTTAGATCTAACATCCTCAACCACACTCGATGCTCGTGATGCTACAGGCACAAGTATGCTCCCAACTTTTCATCAGTAAAAGAGCTTGGGCTTGAAATTCTGACATTCTTTGATCCCTCGTTAAACATCCAGCGTGTCGGTTTTTGTTTTGAAACATGTCACTTAGACGCTACAACACAAAAGCGATAAAACACCTTGTGTTCTTTCCACCTACATTCATTCTAGATAGCAATTAGGGATGAGCAAAAAAAATCGAAAAACCGGTTTATCGGACCGTACCGGTTGAGAACTGTATCGAAAATCGGTTATTAGTGCAAACCAGTACGGTTCCGGTTCTGAAATTTCACAGAACCGGTTTTTCGGTTTCGGTTCCGGTTCCGGTTATTCGTTCTCTGAAAAACCGGTTAACCGGAACCGTATCGGTTTTCCTCTATATATATAAAACCCTAACCCTAATTGCGCCGCCTTGCCCTTGCCTCGCTCTCGCCTCGCCCCTGCGCTCGCAGCAACGCGCGGCTGCCACCGTCTCGGCCTCGCCCTCGCCTCGACCCTGCGCTCGCAGCAACGCGCCGACGCCGCCGCCTCGGCCTCGCCCTCGCCCTCGCCCTCGGCCTCGCCCTCGCCTCGCCTCGCCCTCGAGCTCGCAGCAACGCGCCGACGCCACCTCGGCCTCGCCCTCGCCTCGCCCCCGAGCTCGCAGCAACGCGCTGACGCCACCTTGGCCTCGCCCTCACCTCGCCCCCGAGCTCGTAGCAACGCGCCGACGCCGCCTCGGCCTCGGCCTTGCCCTCACCCCCGAGCTCGCAGCGACGCCGCTTTGCCCTCGCCGGTCGTTGCAACGCCGGAGATCCGGTTAACCGGTTTTAGAACCGGTTTATAACCGGTTTAGAACCGGAACCGGAAAACCGGTTCTTCATCCAAACCGGTACGGTTCCGGTTCTCAATTTTTTGAGAACCGGAATCCGGTTCCGGTTCTCAAATGAGCAAAACCGGTCCGATTAACCGGTTTTGCTCACCCTTAATAGCAACATAAAAACAAGCAAGATACATACCCAATCTTGAGATGCAGAAGAATGTCAACATTATACACATAAATTTATATATATAAGATAGATCATTGATGCTGCTTTCATTTTGAAAGGAATTACCGAGTATCTTCGTAGCAGATATATCAATTTTATTTTTATGCACAAACCTAAATTCATTTACAAATATCTTGTGTAATTTTAATGGTTTCAAACTCATTCCAGCACAACACTTGGCATTATTTGATTCGGAATCAAAATCAAAATCAACGTCAACCCCGATAAATCAATTTTATAAATTAGTATTTTTTTATTAAAATTAATATTTTAATAATTTAAAATTTAAAAAATTATTTAATTTTTTTATAATAATTTAATTTAATAATAATATAAAATAAATAATATTAATTTTATAAAAAAATAATTTTAAAATAAATTGATTTTGATTCTAATTTCAAATCCAACAAAACCTCTGGCAACATCAGCAACCGAGAGAAGGGGCATTTTGGACTTTTTATTTAACGAGAAATCGGTTGGTAACTTGCTGGGAGAGGAATATACTACCTTAAAAAACAATAAAAAAAAAAGCTGAAAAATAAATTGAGAATGCCAAAGATATTATACGCCGGCATCCTACTCGTCGGGCAGGGGCAAAATCCGGGGGCAATGAGGGCAAGGCGCGGGTTCTTCTTCCTCCTCCGCGTCATCTTCTCGATATCCGCCGCAGATGCTTCCTCTCGCTGCGGGAAAGAAAGTCCGCTTCGCCGTTAGCTTCTTCAATCCCGGGATCTTACCCTTCCGTTTCAAGCTTTTGTCGGTTTGATTCTTTTCGAATTGGTTTCTGAGGCGAAGTTTCGAGATTGTGGTCGGAATTGATGAATTGAGATGTGGTGGTGTAATTTCCTCTAGTTCTGAGGAATTGATGGGAAAAGTAGGGCAAACCTGTGAAATCAAGTAATAGGAGGAGTTTGTTGAGGATTTGGTTGAGGTTGTAGAAAGGTTTGCCTAATCTCAAGGAGTTTCTTCTTGATTCTTTTGTTGATGCCATATCCTTGCTGCTTAGCATTTCAATGGAGAGTTTCGTTATTAAGTAGGACTGAATCGTTGATTTCTCTGACCTGCTGCTGGTTGTTTCTTTGCTGAATGTGGATCTTATGGTCGTCACTTGGAGTGTTGAGCAGTGACACAGTTTGAAGATGCGTGCTTTTTTTAGTGTTCTACAACGGAATTGATTCCTTGTTGATTTTTGTTTTAGGGTATTATCTCATCATGAGTAATGTAACCGTTTTGGTTTTGGTAGAAGTGTCTATATTTGCAACAACTTGGTCCCTGATTTAAAAATATCTAGAAGGTTTTGGTTTTATACCCGTTTTGTTCTCTTTATTTTTTTCCTCTCTATGATTTGCCTCCAGAATCTTTTCAAATGCAGGAATTGTCCAAAAATCTACATTAGTTTATGTTGTGCAACTTCAGTTGAAATTAGATGTCAGTGAATAGTTTTCTATATTGAATCGTAAACAACTTCAATTATCTCATTATGTGAACATGTAGATGGTTGTCAGTAGGGCTTGTTTAACTAAAATCTTGAGCGTCTGGCTTTTGGTTCTGTAATCTATCTGATCATATGGGGCCACCTTCACTTTTATCAAGCTGAATTGGGTCATCTATTGAGTGAAATATTAGGAGGAACAGAGTCAAAAAAGTTCAAAGCAGATCATGATTATAAAAGATATTGGAGAATATGAGGGATGCTGTTAGGTCAATGATAGGCCACTCAATAGCTACAGTGAATGGAGTTTATTTAGTGGCATTTGTTGACAGTGGTATGTGGATGCTGATGAACTACGAGTCTATAACTTAGATTTTTTAGGTCTAAATTGTTAATAGCAGACTGTAACTTTAGGTCTGAAGTGTTAATAGCAGATGGTAAGGTAATTATTTATTGGAATATTGTCATCTTGACCTGTGTAAATTCCCAGGTTCTTTCCTGGGTGGCAATTCTTCAAGAGCATGCAATCATTTTTTTTGTCATATCTGTTTGGTAAATCTCTAAATATGGGCATCATTTTATACCATAAACAATCCTGTCTACATAGTCATTTTATACTATTCTCATGACTTGATCTTGTTGTTGGGTGGCAACTATCCAAGAATACGCATTTGATTTGATAGATTTATCACTGACATTTTGTTTCTTACTTTTTTCTTGTCTAGATTCTCATGTGGTGAGAAATATTAGTGAAGCATTTCAAAGTAATTTTGGGAGAGAAGGGCTGGGGCATATTACTATTGTAGGTGCACTTTCTCATGGAATGAGAGAGGTAATAGTAGATATTTGAGAAATAGTTTCTTACTATATTGTAGTAGATAGTTATTCAGATTCTTATAGGCTCTGATTGGTAAAATGTTATAGTTAGTTAAGGGTGTATATAAAATGTAATCATTACATTTTGTGTGGTGGAGAATGAGTAAAAGTGTAATGATTGTATTTTATACACACCTTTAACAAGGTTTAACATTTTACCAAATGGAGCCATCCAAACTTTTTGCCTGAGTAAACATTTATTGTTTGTTTATATGAAATTTTTCAGTGTTATTTTAAAATCTTAATACAAGATTTTATGCCAGTTGATATAATGTTAAAAAGCTTTTTCAAATGTATAGTTTCCTAGGTTGCATTCAGAAAAAAAAAATCTAGGTTTTTTTCAAGGCTACAATGGAATGCTAATTGTCATCTTAATTTGCATTCCTGAGTAAATCACAGGTAGCAAAATGCATCCTTCCTTAAAAACATTTAATATTTAAAAATTATTGGTATGTTTCAGCTTACATTTGTGAGGACAAAATTCACAAGCATAATTATTTTAAGAGTTTTTAACAAAAAATCACTTATTTTTTTGTGAAATTTACTGAAATTATTTACTTTATCACTACTAGCAAATCACTCACCTTATACAATAAATTTGCAAAAAATACATCGAGTAAAATATCTAAAAAATATTTTATTTTATTTTTATTTTATTAATTAAATTCATATAAAAGATTAAATTTTTTTTATTCAATTTTATTTCGAATAACTGGTTTATAATTATCAGACAATCGATTTGACAAAAGGTAAATTTTATAAAATCGGATAACCAATCTTTTTTAAAAAACTAAAATAAGATAAATTATTTTTTATATTAATTTAATAGTAACTTAAATTAAAACCAAATGGGAATTATATTAATTTTAATTGGTAAAATTGAATTAAAATAAAATACTTTTTAAATATTTTAATCAATATGATTTTTTGAAAAATTAGAGTATAAGGTGAGTAATTTTTTGCTAATAATAATAAGGTAAGTAGTATTTCATAAATTCATAATAAGACAAACGTTTACTAAAAACTCCAAAGTTTATATAACTTTTGCCTTGTATACCATTTCTGGAGTTAAACGTTTATCTTGAGATACATGTTGGATAGTATAAAAGTCTGATGGTCAACAAGAGCATTAGCCTAGAATTTTATTCCACAAGCATTTTTTTCCTGCTTGAAAATAGTTACCCTTGAGCTTCATCATAGGCTAATATCTGTTTCAATTCTGAATGGATCATATGATTTAAGTGAATGTTAGTTTTTTTTTCTTGTTAGGTAGAGGTTTGGCTTCAAACATTTGCTCCAGGGTCACAAACACCGATCCACAGACACTCATGTGAAGAGGTATTTATTGTTCTAAAAGGGAAAGGCACTCTTCTTCTTGCATCAAGCGCGCACAAGTATCCAGGGAAACCTCAGGAATTCCCCATTTATTCAAATGCTACATTTACTATTCCTCTCAATGATCCTCATCAGGTATTGTACTATTTAATGATATTAGTCTCACAAAGGTAAAATTTAGTTGCTTCAAGCTTGCATGCCTAGGATCTTGCATCTAAGTTTACTTCAAAATGGAGTTGTACAATATCCCTGTCTTTTGTGCAGTAGGCATTTTCCACATATTAAAGTGTTTGGTAACTATGACAGTCTTAAATCTTAAGCCTATGACATTCTTCGACAATGAGTGGTGGAACATTTGCATCATGTCAATGAGAGTACTTTCTAACTTTTGTGGTGTGGGGATGTCATAAATCATTTGTGAATGATTTTTAAGGCATATGCTTGGATATGTGTTGCGCTGCAAGTTAATTATATTTGAGTACCACCAGAACTCTTTATGCTTCTAACCTGCTGGAAGAACTGCTGGCTTGTGAATCTCTTTCTTTTCTTTTCTTGTTTTCATGTTTCAGTGGCGTAAGTAGTGCTGTGAGCCTATAAAAAGGCTGAATAGGACTCCTTGGCTCAGGCCTGCCTGGGTCTGCTTTGCACATATAAATAACTTAGGGGCCAAGTCACTGAAGTTTAAATTCCATTGAATTTGGAATCTTGTGCCTACTTGGAACGAGCTGAACTAGTATTCTGAGGTCAATTTATGCATTTGAGCTTGTTTCTTGAGTCACTTGGTATGAATATGAGGTCTGTGGATTTAAAGTATCTATTGTTATCCCAAGGTAGAAGGACTGAACAAAGGAGGCAAAATTTTGACAGTCCAAATAGGGTTCTTGTCCTTTTCATTCTTCACATATGATATTGTACCAACAAAATTTCTCACTTGTTTATCTACAGAAGAGTTTGATTATATTTGATGGAATATATTTTTCCTATCATAATTATGTGGTGAGCCATAGTTATTCTTTAATCATAACTAGTACTGTATAACCATTATTATTGTTTATTTTGTGGTGCTTGATGAATGATGATGGCCAAAATTTTACTTTCTATAAATTGCACTCCCTTTTATGTTCCTTTTGAGCTTGTAGCTGCCTTATTCCCTAGGTAGTTCAGTCAAAATCTTGAGAGTGTAATGGGCATTCAAGATATTCTTTAAATGTTCCCCTTTGATAATCCCAAGTTGACAACTATATTAATACAGTTGTGGAACAGTTGATGATTATTCAACTTATGTGAACTTCTTGGGTACATGCAATTTTGTGGTTGGTTTCAGTGCATTTGTTAGCTGGAAAGCAGTTGATTATTCTATTTGCTAGGCAAATACAATAGTGTATTATGTTGTTGGATATAAGTTTGGGAAACAAATGAATGCTTGAATATTGTCATTAATTATTCTCATTCGTCTTGTTTAAACATCGGCTTGGTATTATGGATTACAAGCCATATGGCAGTAGTTAACAAGCTAATGTTTCACATTTTATTTGTGTTTTGCAGGTCTGGAATACCAATGAATACGAGGATTTACAACTGCTGGTGATTATATCTCGCCCACCAATTAAAGTGTGAGTACTTTTCTTCCCACAAAGTTTATCTTGTTATGAAAGATTAGTAGTGCATGTGGAATTTGTTGCTATAATTTAACAGGCTACCTGATATAAATTTTACATTCTCAATAAATTGTATACTGAAATTTGTTGCTGGTACATGGAGATTTCTAGTTTCTTAAATTGTGGAAAGTACAGTGATGCAGTCAGCGAGGAACTTAAACAGGTTTGATTTGGGACAGAATTCATAACCATTTAATGGGGCTGCTTGCAGAAAGCATTGTTTGAATTTATTGCCAGTGAACTTTCTACCTTATCAGGCCATTTGGATGACCACATAGGATATCCATGGAAATATACTGGTGGCTGCATGAAAGGGATATGGAGTTTTATATTTGATTTTTGTAGACGAGGACAACTTTGAAAATTGATTTGGTATCCCCTAAAATTTGAGGATAACATGTTTATACATCCACATATAGTTCCAGACAATTCACTACATGAATAAACCATTTTCTACAAATTTCAACTTTGTCTATAATGTTCACATGGATACACTATTCAAAGATCCAAGCAACCTCTAAATGTTTGATCCAATTGGTCAAATCCAATGCTCCAATTGATACTTCCTCCAGAGACAAACAAGTAATCAGTGTTCTGCTATGTAGGCTGAAATCAACAAGCAGTCAGTCTGCTACAAAACCGGTAGATGCTGAAATGCCATCATGGAATTCCAAGATTGCAAATCATGGATTAATTTTCTCCTTTTTGTTTGCATTGCATATATAGATGATGCTGTATTAAAGGTTGAATGAGAACTCTGTTTGGAATGATTGCATCCAAATGATGGAATCTCATATTTTTTAACAGGTTCACCTATAATGACTGGCAGATGCCCCACACTGCAGCCAAATTGAAGTTCCCATACTACTGGGATGAAGAATGCTACCATCAACCCAAGGATGAGCTATAACCTCCTTTAAGCATCTTGGAGCTTTAGCTTATTGCCATGTATTACATGTTTTAACATCAGGCCTTGTAGTTTGTGGGAAAGCTTAATATGTGTTTAGATTAAGCATTATACTGTATATCCATGTTCCACTTCTTTTCTAGATTGTATGCCAGGTTTTTGTGTGGGATCGATTTTTCGGTCTGAGATTGGCCTTGTCATGAGCGTAGCTTGGTTGGTTTCACTTATTACTGCTTGCGGTTGCAACATATTTTTCAGTTCAGTAGAGATCATGAATTCAGTCTCCCAAATTTTGCTTTGGCAGACGGCCTAAGGATCACTTTTGATTGATATTAGATTTAAAAATGCAGAGATATTAGATGCCACTATCCCGCTCCCTCTCAGCAACTAGCCAAATGCTAGCAGGTCGAAGCGAAATCGGAGGTCAATATCCTGCAGTGGGCGTGCCATCGACCCCTGATTTGTCTTCTTCCTCCTCTTCGTCTTCTCTTTGTGCCTCCCCGTTGCTTCCTCTCCCTGTTCAAACTACTTCGCCGCTCTCTGTTTCATGTGGTTTGTCACTTAGATTCCGGTTAAATTGGTTCCTGTGGTGAAAGATTTCGAAATTAGGGTTTTTGGTTTGGGATGTGATGCTTTTATGGAGGTGCAGTGGTGCTGTGGTTGTAGCTGAACTATCGGGGTAAATATGGCAACCCAATGAAAGCAAGTCATAGAAGAAGTATATTGAGGAATTGGCCAGGATTTGTGCAAGATTTTCATTTGCTTTTATGTCATCCGTGTCAAGAAGTTTCCACATGGCGTCAGCTTTGAAGTATTCCAAAGGGGGAATTCTACAATGGAATTCAATGGATTTCCCAATTACAAGTGCCAAGCGGCTAAGACTGCATTATGCTCATCCTTACTGCTACCACTTTATGTCCATGTCCAACAATTTGACATGCTGAAATTCAGTAAAATATTTCAAGAGTATTCTAATCATTTCAATCTGCTGATCATTCCATTTTAATTCCTCCATAGAGAAACTGGAGGTGATTTCTCTTGTGATCGTTACATGAAGGAAAGAACTATTTTCTACTTCGATCATTATCCAGAATGAGTGGGAAGATATGGAAAAGGCACCAGCTTCCTGTTTAAAAGGAGGAGGCATGTGTAAACCTCAGCATTTTAGCTTAACCATACTACTAATTTTAACCTGCAAGTGTGGGATTTCACCTAAAAATTTACTTGAAAATCAATTCGTACAATGCCTTGTCTTTTGTTCACTAGGCATCTTTCCTGCAACTCATAAGGCTGTGGCATTTATTGAACAATGAGTGATCAGGCATTTGGATGATGGCAATAAGGATGTCATCCTTTTATTTTTTTTTGAGGGGGTTTGTTTTGCTATTGAGAATACCGTGATTACTGACCCATATACTTGGAAAGTGTTACTCTGTAAGTTAATTATAATTGAGTACTACCAGAACTTTGAATGCTTCTAACTAACTATGAGACCTGCTGCCTTGAGATTCCTTTTTTTGGTTGTTGTTGTTGTTGTTTTAAGTAGCATAATTAGTGAACAGGTTGAATATGGGCCTCCTTGCAAGGCCTATCTGAGTGTGATTTGCATCTAATTAATTTACTGGTCCAACCCACCAAATGGGAGGTGGAAGCATGTGCTATCTATGAAACTAAAGTGACTAATAAGATAACATATTCACCGTTCAATTTGTATAGTTCTAAGGGCTTGTTTCTTGAGCCATGTGGCACGTATATGAGGTTTCTGATTTTGAAGTATATATTTTTATCCCATGGTGGAAGGATGTGGAGAACAGGGGCAAAATTTTGAGTCTGAGATTTCAAATATGGTGCTTGATGTTTGCATTGTTGGTAGCCAAAATTTTTATTTACATATTCACCCTCTTTGATTTTTTTTACATTCCTTTTGAGCCTAGATAACTGTCCTCTTCCCCATTCTCCTTTTCCTTTCATGTCTTATTTATGTATATGGGTCGATTACTCCTTGCAAATTAGATATAAGACCTCTGAATTCAGTCCAAACCTCCAGAGTGTAATGGGTGTTTTAGATATGCTTTGACTCTTGTGGAGGAGTACAAAGCTCCTTGCTTCACTGCCTTTGGATTACCCTTTCCGCCATCAACAGGTTGTTGGTTATATAGTTTGTGCTCTGCAGAAAATGCTGATTTAGACATGTTCCAACTGGAAGAGGGTTTGATCAGTTCATCCGATTGATCACATACTTTTTTGGATCTGCAAATGTCGAACTTTATATAAGTTTCTTAGTGACATGAATTCTCTTTGATGCTTTTAGTGCATTTAGGTGGAAATATAATTCACTCAATTATACTTCTAGGTGCTATGCAAATAAAATAGTATCCTTTTTGGGTCAGGTATGAGATTGGGAAACAAATGTAGTATGTAATCTGTAGTTGTTAATTATGTTGATTCATCTTGTCTAACATCAGAATTGTATTCTAGATCACAAGGCATTTGGTGGTAGCCAACAAGCTAATAACTCACACTTTATTTGGATTATGCAGGTAGGGAATTCATATGAACATGAGGATTTACAATTATTGGTAATTGTATTCCGTCCACCAATTAAAGTGTGAGTACTTTCTACAAGTTTGTTTTGATATGAAAAGTAAATATCGCCCACATATAACTCTGGCCTTTTGATTTAATATTCTACTTTCAATAAATTGTATACTAAAATTTGTTGTAGTAATGGATATTATCAAACTACCAAGTATCAACTGCTGCTGAATGCACAGGACATCTAAAAAACTGATTACACATGACAATTTTTCGTTTTGCTGCCACAGGGTATCATGATTTAAGGGATTATTTTGTTTCCACTGTTTGATGGTATCTGATCTGACTGTGCTTAGGATAGGTGAAGTTCTTGATTTTAAGTGTGTTATTTTTTATTTTTAAAATTGGAAAATCAATCCGAGAGAAATTTTTGTTTTTAGGCTTAAATTTGTTCTGGCCAGACTGGGACTACAAAGAAAATTATGATCACACACAAAACAAATTAAGTATGTTGACCTAATAGATCCTTCTAAATGTGTCTAAAGTTATTACATTAAAGAAAAAGAGAGATATTTCTCCTGTGCACCATACTGCAAGGAGACCAAGCAAAACTCATCAATCTTGATATGTATGAACATAAGGAATTCTCGGAGAAAGAAAAATAATGGGTTTTTTATTATAGTTTCCCAGCACAACTCCTTTGGATAGTGAACATATTCGAAGTATGTTGTCAATCTTGAAGAATGAAGTCCCATCTTTGTTATGAAGTAACAAGGACCTAATCTTAAAACTATCACAATATAATTAGGATATTCTCTAGGTTTGAAGAGTAGAGAGATGGTAACCAGTGGCCTATATAAATTGTACACCGCTGGGATTAGTTTTTCACTTCCGAAGGGCAAGTAGCCACTCTTCTCCATCAAGTAACTAAACCTAACTATTAAGAACGAGAAGGCATTAACTTCAAAGTTCGATCCAAAGCTGATGAAGATCATTGATGCAACGTGTTCGTCCATCCACATACTTCTAGACAATTCGCATCCTGACCAAAATCATTTTCTCCAAATTTCAACTTTGTCTAGGATATCATTTAGAGATCCTATTCAAACATCCAAAGGACAACTAAATGTTTATCCAATTGATTTCACCATTATTGAAGTAAAATACTTGGTCGAATTTAATGCCTCAATTGATGTTTCACATTCTTATGCCCATATACCACACAAGTAATCAGTGTTCTGCAAGATAGGCAAAAATTAGCAGCTAGTAAATGGGCTACAAAACATAGATGCTGAAATATAATCCTGGAATTCTGAGATAAAAAAATATGGATAATTTAGCCCTTTACTTTTGCAATGCACATAGATGATGGTTGAATTCAGAACTCTATTTGGAATTATGCATCAGAATGCTGAAATGTCATATTTTTTGACAGCTTCATCTATATTATGACTGGTACATGCCCCGCGCTGTGGCCAAATTGAAGTTCCCAATCTTCTGG
The DNA here is from genome assembly GCA_005019695.1 of Trichopus zeylanicus subsp. travancoricus. Taxonomy (NCBI): domain Eukaryota; kingdom Viridiplantae; phylum Streptophyta; class Magnoliopsida; order Dioscoreales; family Dioscoreaceae; genus Trichopus; species Trichopus zeylanicus. Next base: position 138,376 of record RXID01016407.1, on the reverse strand, counting down.
GATGATGCATGCTACCATCAACCCAAGGATGAGCTATGACCTTCTTCAAGCTTCTTGGAGCTTTGGGTCATAGCTGTATTCTGTGGGAAAGCTTAGAATGTGCATGGATCAAATAAAATAACATATTACTATTTGTCTATGTTGATGCTCTTTTTCTTTTTTAGATTGTTAACAAGTTCATGTATGGTGATCAATTTTTCAATCTGAAATTGGCCTTTTTGTAAATTTACATGTTTATTGAATAAAAGGATTTTCTCCTCATCAAGCGGATGCTTTGCTTGTTCAAATTCTAAGGCGTGCTTTGGTTACAGTTACTTGGGATGGTGATCAAGTAACATAAAATTTGGATATTGGCCTCGTCAAGATGGTCATTTATGAGATAGCTTTCTTTTCTGGATATTCTTGGCGGAAAGGTTGCTAGCTTTGTAGGGTCAAGGGATTAACTTTAGGTTTTTGTGCCCTAATTTGCAAGGAAGTCTAATGTTTTTTTTTCCAATGCATTGGTTTTAAGATTTCATGGATAAGAATCTATTTTTCGATCATGATATAATGAAGATTAAAATTCCATGCTTTTTTTTTTTCCAGATAGTAGTGTCTTTTTAATTGTGCTAATATATTTTAGAAGCTATCAGACTACGGTCTAACAATTTAGCTCATTTAATATTCATGGAGATGCACTGTTAGTGTAGCATGTGAAGTAGAACAAGAGAACCAACTTGTCTTAGGATTTTGATTCTTAAATGGCTAACACATGCAACTGCTTGACTGTATAGAAAGAAAATCTAGGTGGACAGCCACTATGGAGTATATTGAATTTAACCTAGCAAATTATAACTGTGACAACCAAAATGATATGACACATTAAATGCATTAATTCTAAAATACACAAATGTACTAATTTATCACCAAACAATCAATCAATGCTCTTCCCCGCACAGAATCAAAGAAGAGAGTTGAGAAGAGCAATTGAAAGGGAGAAGCAGCTAAAAGAAGGATGGTCATTGGTACCCCTTACTTAGTTAAACAACTCAGCTCAAGTCTATTTCTGATTTCTCAGTATTTGCACATATTTCACTATTTCTGAAGGCTTTTCACCATATATAAAGAAGAAATGAGTTATAACAGACAGTACAGGGAGGTAGATGCAGACAAACTCCAAATACATGTACCAAACAATAGGTTTCAACTCAGAATGTCAATTCACTCTATGTAAGAAATATAATTTACGACTATAGAGGCCAATATCTTACTTGCTCTAACTCACAATAGAGTCCAATTTGGTGAAAAATAAATATCTAGTTACAGATTGTTAATGCAATCATCAAAACAAAATGTTTACCGCACCATCACGGTTAACTAGTTGCCCCCGGAAAAACCACAAATGTAAGAAAATCTATTAGATATTAGGGCATTGTTTGGTTTGACATCAGGATTACTAATAAATCACTTTTATAAACTAATATTTTTTTATCAAAATTAACGCTTCAATAATTTAAAGCTCGAAAAACTATTTATTTTTTATAATAATCTTATTTAATAATAATGTAAAATAAATAATATTAATTTTATAAAAAAAATAATTCTGAAATAAGCTGATTCTGATTCTAATCCCAAAACAAATGGGGCCGATAATCTCATCATCCAGCTGCACACATGCTCATTAGTTAACTTGGTTAGCTGATTATTCACCATATGTAAACCATAAATAACTTTAAAATATATTATATTATTTTTTTTTTTTACAATTATAAGTTAGCTTAGTTACTTAAACTCATTTTATTTTTTTATTTTAGATAAAAATTTTTTACTCGAAAAATATTTATGTAATAATATATAGAGAGAGAGAGGAAGAGAGTTTTAGTATTTTAAATTTTTTTAATATTTTTTATAAAAAATTTGATCGAAATCAAAATGGAATTAATTTTTTTGGCCGTTTTAACAACGGTATCGATCCCAAATCAACATTTTTAGTTAAAGAACAAACAATAATATCTCCATCTTCCTTCGCTTCCCCCTTCCTGTGCCGACTCTTCCACCTTCTTCCCTGGCTTCCTCCTCCTCCTCCTCCTCGACCAAGCCCTAACCATAATTCTCACCATGAACTTCTTCAAATCCGTCTTCTCCGACCCCGATCGGCAGCAATCCCCTTCCGATTCTCCCCAATCCCCTTCACCGGACTCCACGCCTACTTCCACCTCTGCCGCCGACGCCGGCTCTGGCGCCGGCGCATGGAGCTTCGGTGGCTTCATTGAGACGATTACCACCAAATCCGAGTCCGTGATCCAGACCTACCGCCGAGATCTCGAGGAGTTCGGCTCTGGCCTCAAGAAGGAGACAGCCCTGATCCGCGATGCCGCTGCGCGGGCCGTCCTCGTCCTTCCCGGATCCCTGGAGACCGGCGCCTCTGTGGCCCAGGAGTCACTGGAATCCGTCGGCCATGCCATCGACGACCTTGGTGGCGCTGTCTGGCGCGGCACCTCCGAGATCATCCGATCCATTGACGATGATGCGTCCGATCCGGAGACTGGGTTGCAGAGTGCTCCGGCGAGGCGGTATAGTAGGTTTGAGGCGCAGGTGATGGCGATCCAGGCGGATCTGGCGACGTTCACGGAGGAACCTGAGGATGGGGAGGATTTCGGGAAGTGGAAGGAGGGCTTTCGGGTGGAAGAGAAGGGGGAGAAGATTGAGGGGCTGCTGTCCGAGAGCAATGCACTCGAGGGGTTGCTTGAGAAGTTGGTTCCTGGTGATATTGATCATGAGACATTTTGGAGTAGGTATTTCTATAAGGTTTATAAGCTCAAGCAGGTGGAGGATGCCAGGGCGCAGCTGGTGAAGAGGGTGATGTCGAGGGAGGAGGAGGAGGAGGAAGAAGATTTGAGCTGGGAGGTTGATGATGACGACGAGGAGGAAGAAGATGAGAAGAAAGAAGTGAAGGAACTCAAGGAAGAAGGAAAGAAAGAAATGTTTGAACAGGAAGTGAGAAATAAAGGCACGGAAGGTGAACCGGCAACTAAAGACGAGAACTTTGCTTCGAAATCTGAATTTGTAGAAGAAAAGCAGCCTGAGGAGATGGAAGCGTCAAAAGTTGAGAACTTGGAGGTTGCTGCGGCAGCTTCTGATGATAAACTGGCAGCTGCAGCTATGGAGGCTGTGGAGGCAGACAATGTGGCATCGGGAAGTAATGAGGCGATAGCCAAATCTGGTGATCTGTTGCAGCCAGCGGTGAAGGTGGAGACCGCAGAGTCCTGCAAGGACAGTGATGTTTCAATTGTTTCGAGCCAGCCTTCTATGCCAGAGGAAGATGACCTTGGATGGGATGAGATTGAGGATCTCGGGGAACATGATGATAAGAAGGTGACTGATTCTCCTGCTACAAGCTCAAACAGGGTGGATTTGCAAAAGCGGCTCACTGCTGTTGAAGATGATGAAGATCTGAATTGGGATATTGGAGACGATGATGAGCAAGCCAAGCCCTGATTCATGGTTAGAGATTACTTGGCTATTGTTTGATTTGGGTTTCTTTATTGCACTGTGTTTCTCCTGCAAGTGTGTAGCCGCTTTTTAATAACGTTTGCATGCTATTATGTTGGGCACTTTTTGTATATATATGTTTTGTATAGCTAGATATTGAAAGACAAAAATTAGTCTTGTTATTGAAAGTTTTGCATTTTTTATGGGACTTGGTTCTTGTCTGTTCTGTTACAAATTAAATGCAAGATGAAGACCGACTGATATTTTGCTTTTTAATCTTGGATAAACTCCATGCGTTCATCTTGCTCCTCTTTTTGTTTGAACTGTTTCATATCAGTTTGTGAATCTGGAATATCCATTCTAAATTAACTACTTTTCCTTGCTATCATTAATCTAGTGGCTTCATAATTGAAAGTGGTGGGTTCCTCCTTGAGCTTTGGTAAAGGTCATTTAATAAATGCATCTTATTTGGAATGCAATGTGTCCTTACAAAATTCTCTTTTGTTATATCCACTCATGTGTTGTCTAAAGCTTTTGTTTACATAGTACTAGATTTTGTTGCATCTTTGAGGTGTGTGCTCATTTTAAATTGATTTTCTGAGACACAAATAAGTTGGTCTCTGTTAAATGCAGCCTGAATGAGGTGTTTGGATTGTCATAGCTGAAATCTCATTATTTGGATTAATTTTGTTGCTGAAAAAACTTCAACTTGGAAATGTCTTTCAAATTTTGTTTGAATTTGAGGAAGAACCATCTCTTGTACCAATGACATTGACTTTGACAATATGATATTCATGGAACAAGGGATTAGAATACAAAAGAACCTATATGTTGATTTTCTGCATGTTATTCTTAGAATTGTTTTCCTGTCAATATCATCCAGTCATATCTTGCCAAGATCGTTCAACACATTAATAATTTGGGTTCTTTGGGTGCCTGCTTGGATGCCCCCAATTCCTAGGAAAATTAAAAGGAGGACTCACCCCCTTTTCACTATTAAGTTACTACCTGCCACAATTACTACTAGTCATAGTAACTGGGTTGCATGTAATCCCCATTCCCATGGAAATAATTTGTTTTGTTTTGTTTTTTTTTTCCAAAGTATCCAAACAGGCCGTGAGACTATTGATCTGTACTTTCATGTCATTTTTGACATATGATATCATTTCCGAGGAAGACATTTTGAAAGTATGAAAGCACAAAGCTCAGCCAACCTGGAATTGTTTTTGTAATTGAAACCACACCTAAGTCGCGATAAAGCTATCTACTATTGCCAATGCCCCCTAAGTATAGATAACTAATATTTTGACAATGTATAAATGTTTTCCCCAGGTTTATCAGTTCTAGGATGCTGTATCTAAATTATGCTGCCTATGCAACTTACTGAGAAATAGCTCAAGGATGAGAATGATGCTAATTGATAATATATGTTTACCCCTTTGAAATATTATATGGAGAAGATTTTAACAGTTTGGAGTTCTAAACAAGTTTGAAGGAATAACACTTTGATATTCATTATTGCCATCCCTTCTCTTCTTGACTTCATGCATGAAAACATCCCAAGGTTCTACAAATACAACTATACAACAACCTTTAGAATTTACTAGTCCGAAATGGTATCTTCTATCTTTCACCCAAAGTCCTTTAGAATCTTTAAGTTATTCTGTCCCAATGAGGGCCAAATAGTACCCTCCTATTTCTGATTACTCATTTTTCCTATCTTCTTACTGCTATATCTTTTCCTATTCTATTCATGTGATGTTTATTTATCCATTAGTAATATTTGACAACAAAAGAGTCCAACTCTTACATGTTGGAAATCAAAGCTCATAAGCTGTTTATCACAGTCCCAAAGACTTGTGTTTATTATTCGGCACATTTTCACAAATTTTTTATGACGATTGTCATGCATGAACAATGCAGGTTTAACTTGATTTTGGTTGTCTTGTTTCCCGTGCGCATTCTTGTTTTATCTTACCAATTTGCTCATACTGGAAATCAAACTTCATAACCAGTTTTGACTCTTTTTTTTAGCATGCATAACCAGCTTTAACATAATTGCAAATGAACATCTTTGATTTGCATTCAGGAGAGTAGGACAATTCTGTGAGGAATTATTTTTCATGAAAATTTGGCCTTATTTTATATCTGAACTGTTTTTGCATGTTTAGTAACAAGATGACTGATGGTGCATTTGTCTTGAGGCAGAACTGTCAAATCAGATGATTGATGATCTCAGGTTCAGGTTATTTATCCTATTGATAGTTATATCATATTTTGGCTTGTGAAAGGACATAATTCTACAAGCTTTTTGAGTTATTCATGCATTTTCGGAATCGTGAAGAAAATATGGACATCCTAATTCAAAAATGTCATTGGGAGGATTTTTCTCCCAATTATCATTGCTATGATCTTCGTATCTTGGCAGTCAAAGAGAAAAAAGGAGCGGGCTACAGACATCATCAGGAACTTTCTAAGCCCAATATTTTATCTGTAAGCTTCGGTTTGGGGCTCAAAATTTGTTTTGCTGAATGATTAAGAGGCTTGTCCTATAAGACTATTCACATGCTTTTATTCTTTTATTCTGTAATTGTAATTTTATCAAAAATAAGAAAAAAACTACGTGACTATTGTAATTTCATCTGTAACCTTTTTCCCATCTATGCATTTGACTGCCTGTGGACATGCATTGCTACAGGAACCTATGAAGGCAGATTGTTATTCATATTTTGTAACATTTAATCTTCTTTCTTCTTGTTTATCATATAGTTAATTCATTTTTTATTTGACCTTTGTCATCTTTAAATTTTTGAAATTCAAAATTCTAAAGCTTGGATTTCCTAGGGGCTGCTGTATCCTCCTGGTTTGCTGTGGAATGTTTAGCCAGGTTAAAACCTGAATGTGCATTGGCGTATACTGCTAACCTGGGTTTTGATAGTTGTTGCTTCAGTACTCCAAAGTTTGGGGTAATATATTTGATGAATACATTGACTGTATCTGAAGGTGTAGGGATTATTTTCCACATTTCCAAGCAACCAAGTTGGCTTTTGTTTGATCCACGGTCCTTGCTTCATTTGTTCGGGCTCCATCCAAGCTACAATACGTTATTTTGCCTGAATCTGGCCTATCTATGGTACTATAAAACTTCAATGTATACGTGTATATTTGTTAGTCCCAGTTGAATTTGATTATAAAGTGATGTTATTCATTACACAATAGTTTTCTGCATCCATAATAATGTTTTATTTGTGGTTTTAGCCCTATTTATTTTTGAGCTGGATGATTTGATATTTTGTTTATTTGTTACATATTGGTTTAAAATCCATTTCTTAGGTAAAAGTTGGTGTGCTTTACATTATAAGGCTAGCTAGCATCAAGTGTTCAATTTCCATTTGATTTGATACAAGCAATTAACTCGGTGGTATTGAAATGAATAAAATATAGTAGTTTTTTTCTGTCAGCAACAATTACGTAATGTGCAAGGAGGAATTTAATCAACTTCCCCCGCGAAAATGAAAACCACTGTGCAAGCTCAGTAGTATTTTCTGCTCCTCTGTCAGCAACATAATTAACAAAGATTAACCCCTTCACAAGCAACTACAAACACCAGAGAGGGGCTCATATAGTTTATTAACAAAATGCTATTGTCATACACAGTACAAGCTCAAAGTTTTTAACTTCATTGTTAAGAACATGAGACAAGATGCAGATTTACCTATAAAAAAGAGTAATTTTAACAAACAATCCTTCAATAAGCAAAAAGAAAAATGTCTTGCCATCCTAAAATTCGTATGACAGTACTCATCCCTCTTTTTCCTTTGCTAGACGCGAGTAAACTTGCTTCCAATGCAAGACGCGAGTGCCAAATAAGGAAAAGGAAAATAAAGAATCCTTTTGCAAGAACATCTGAGAAAATCCGATCTCTATTGTTTCAGTGCCAACTGCCTAGACTCAACTAACAACATAATGATGAAGAGACCTTCTGCTGGATCAGTCAAACATAAACAAAACTCACACCATGACAGTAGGAATCTGAGGTAGCTAGCTTATCGACCTGTGTCTCCACTGCTGGAGGCAGTGAGGACAGCCTCCTCTTCTGAATACGCGGTGGCAGATGCCTCACATACTTCTTGGGGCCCACAGTCCATGGCAGGAAGACTCCTGTGCCATTAGCTCTTCTGGTGGCAGTCAGGCTCGTGATCACTGGCTTTGGTGGAGCCAACATGAGCACTGGGCCACGGAGAGCCATTCCCCATGCAGAGACTACTCCATGGGATCCGTTGCTGAAAGCCCCATTAGTTGGTAGTTTCTGTGGTGGAGAAATTCCAGGTTGCCACAGTGCCATTGTTTCTCTATGTGGAAGGGGAGAGTCTGGTTGGTTGTTTGGAGAGCGAACCTTAACAAAAGTGATGCTGACCCTTTTGTTTGAGGACGGGCATATGACATGTCGAGCCATGTCTGCGCTGTTCCCGTGCATCACCAACAATGACCTGAATATTAGTTCGAAAATTTTTTCCTGTGTCAGATTGTCAAGTAATCGAACTATTTGTGAGCAAGTAAAATTGCCTCACTTAAGGAGCCTATTATGAAACAGGGTTTAGCATGTAGATTCCATGATATATAAATATAAATCTAATTACTAGTAAAATATTTGTGGTAACCGTCCTAGTTGTTGTCTACATAATGTAATGATTGAATTTTACTATTATGATTATGATTACATTTTCTTTAAATGCATATATGTATGTATACAGTATTAAATTTTGTAGACATACAACTATATTCTAAATTTTGTGTATATTGGCCATTGATCTAGATTTCCTTCGATTCCATCTAGATAGATTAATTGTATGAAAAATAAAAAATCCCATTGCATATATAAGTTCTTGTGGAAACTATTGTTTGAACTTTTCAACAAATTGCCAATGCATAAATGCATAAACCTTGTGAAAACTATTTTTAGAGGAAAGAAGCATCAAGCAGCTGAATGAAATACATACCCTTCCTTCAGAGAGAGAGTAAAGGATCCTTTGTAATTTCCATGATGATCACATGTGAGAGCCCGTCCAAAAGCCACTAGAGTATCAGAGAGTAGCAGTGTTGAGATTGGATTTTCCAGATGTGGTGGTTTGGTGTATGGCTGCGAGTACTCATCCTAAAATAAATGCAAAACTTAGATTCTTCGATGCAAAAGGCCAAGCAACATAGTATATGAAACTTTTGTGAAATGCACGAGTTGTTAAATACGCCAAACATACCTCATCAAAGAAGTTGATAATGCAACTATTTGGTCTTTTGCTTTCTGGAATCAAGTGCCATTGGACCAGATGATCAATCAAGGTTTGCAGAACCTGCGGGATAGGTTCAATATTGTCTACAAAAGAAACATTGGATTTTAGTAAGGCATGAGAAGAAGAAAGGAAGTTGGTGTATCCTTTTATCACTTGTAGATCTGAAACCTGTTAGGTGTGCACATTTTGATCATTTTGGTTTAACTCAAAAGGGAATATGAGAACAGCCATCAAAGACATGCATGGAAAACAGCAAACAATAACCCAACTTATAACCATGTCTCTAGAAAAGAATTGAGGTGGCCAAAATGAGTTTTCTTCAAACCTGAATCAGTAAATGATGTTAAACCTCAATATGAAGTTTTACAACTTTGCATTCTCTCAAAAAATTGGAGGGAAGTCGTACAACTTTGAGGCATATCTAAAACTGCTGAAAATTTTCAGCATTGGAAACAGAGTTAAAGACTTAAACCAGTATTATATTACAAAATTAAAAAAAAAAACATCAAGATGTACCTACAAAAAATTTTTTTAGCATGTTGGCTAGCGGAGGAGAATATACTTTCTTTTTTAAGAACAACCTTAAGAATTGGAATTTTTAGTGGGTCTATGCAAATACTTAATGTCATATGAATCATTTGGGACTCACTTGTTCCCTCCTCGTTGGTGGGCTGAAATAGTGGAACACCAAGCTGGATGATCTCTCTTTTGTTCCCCTTCATTTGTTTGTTGAAAAATATAAAAGTTTCACCTGAATGCCATAAAACACAAATTATAAAAAAAAGATAATATACCATTTAATGTGTATAAGAAACAATGCACATGATATGTCTGTGTTTGCATCTAAAACTGTTCATTTTTTTTGTGCATATGGCATAGCCATACGTCCTGTCTTGAAGAATTTCTTTTGACAATAGGGAACCTAGTTTTGAAAGAATAGGATGTATTCACCATATTATCGCACATGTCAAGCTTAGAAGCATATACAATTTTGATTTTCCCTAATATTTCTATATAAATATCTGTCCTATGTCATGCCTGTCCACATATTCGTATGCATTAGCGCTCAAGATTAATGCCAGGAACCATCTACACATGGAATACTTTAGTGAGGCCACAATCATTAAATAACTTCTGCAATAACTAATTTCAAACAATATAATTAGCAGATGACAACATGCCATGCTTCCTAGTTGATGATATTTTTCTGGACAAGTTTTTCTTTCATTTGTCATACAATAGAATAATAAATCTGAACGGCAGTTCCATCTGTAACAGTTGCCCTTTCTACAAATTATATGCATTTTGTTTTCACTTTCTGAAATATCACCAGTTATGTCTAAACGGATCTCTACAGTTTCTCCCGTTTGAACTCTTTGATGGTTTACCTAGAGCAGGATTTGTTTTTTCACTAGTGCAGTAACATTTCAGTTAAATAAGCCATTTCCGACTGGCTCTACTGTTTCTTCATACAATACCAGTATAACTAAAGCTATAGTTTTTTGAACCGAAAATTATCAAAATAATAAACTTGGATTAGAAATTTAAAACAACATTGGCCAGTTTGTATTTGGGTCATCATTTAATTACATACCTAAAGAATACAAAATTGGAAAACTCTCATGATATAGTGACAGCAATCATATTTTAAGAACACTAAATAATTTGATCAAATTGAGATGATGAGTTTTGGAAAGTAGTGTAGAATATTATACATGGAAGGTTGGAGATTACTTGGATATGAGAATATCAAGAAGAAAACCTAAAGTAAGCCCAACTGATTGAAAAAGGTGAAATGAGCAGCTTTAACTGGTGAGAAAACCATATCTCTTGCTAAAACTTACTGTCAAAAAGTAATACTAATAGGGTCTAAAATTACTAAAATAGTGAGCACAAATATCAGGCATCATAAGATATTGGAAGAACATATAAACTAGCAAAAAAAAAAAACATGTAAGTTTGCTTGATTTGCAATCACATCAGTCTTCATATCAGTACTTCAGGTTATCATGCTATTATGTTCTTCAATGATCATAGGCGACACAAATAAAACAATACAGTACTAAATGTGGATGTCATTATTATCAAAGAACAGTAACTTTCATGATATTTTAACTTCACCATAGAACAGAACTGAGTGCGCTGGATAGATAAACAGCAAAAAAGTAACGCAGCCTACCCGAGAGTTCTCCCATTCGACCTGCATGATGAAGTTCATCTATAAATTCAGAAAGCCTCAAAAGCTCTGAGTCTGTGAATATGTCCTCATAAACTTTTAGACCCTTCACAACATTAACCTGAACAAAAAGGCAAAACAGCAATCACTTAAAATGCATTTCCACAAGAAACTACAATTCCTGAACGTACTTACAGAAACTCTGCAAAGAACATACAGAGAAGGAACTCACCATGTGCCCCTTGATCGGCTCTTTGGACACAAATCCTTTGCAGAGCTTGATCGTCTCTGGACGTGCCATACCGGTCTCATGGTCAGGGCCTATCTGGTTAGTTTCTGGAGAAGCGTTTCCACCCTGAGATCCTACAGAGAGCATGAAAACCACAAGCTTCAGTGTTGAATCACTTAAAAATTTGCAAATACCTCCTTGAAATTCTTGCATATTAACCCCTCAAATATTTCTATTAGCATACAAACACGTCTCAATATCTGACTGACTCATCAAATTCTTATTTGGCTGGATTCGCGAGCAAATCCAAACCCCCAGCTTAATGACAAGCCAGTCATCAATCATAATAACAACATTATTGCGTTTTAATTCACATGTTAAAATCAAAACCGCAGCCGGTCACGGAGAAAAAGGCAACACTAATTTAACACTTTCTTTCCAATTAATCATTTTCCTAATCAAAGTCATTAAGGCATCAGGTGGGCCCTCCTGTGAAGAAAAGCGCCCCCTCCCCCACCCCCCCCCCCCCCCCCCCCCCCCCCCCCCCCCCCCTTGTCTCTGCGAAGAAGCTTCCACAAACGACAGCCGTCCGATCGGAATCTGACGGCAGGCGGTAATCCCCCGCCGCACAATTGAAGGGCGGCTTCCCAAGAGCACACTGTCGAGCCCGACAAACAAACTCTGCCTCGCGATCTGCATTTGTACAGATCTTCAGGCATCCAGCGACGGAGGAACGATCCGTGGTACACGACAATGCTTCGATCAAGCTTGCCTTTCGAGCGGCACGCTCTATTCGGCAAGAATAAACAAAATAATAAGATTAAAAACTAAAAACACTAAAAATTCAGAAAAATAGCGATCCGTCGGCTCCCATCGGACACTGCTCCCGGCCGCCGTCGGACAACCGACCGATCCCAAAATACAAATTAAAAATAAAAAAGCATAAAATTCGGTAAAGTTCGGTTAGGAAGTTCCGAAAAGATCGGCGGAAGTAGATCTACGGTCCAGAAATCCGATCGGGGATCCGAATCTTCCGCGAATTCAAAAACACAAATTCGAAAAATTCATAATCCTTTATTTTAAAAAAAATAAATGAAGGTGAAAAGGGAATCATGTTACCTCCATCGCTGGCAGCAACGACGTCGGGAATCTTGGGATCTCCGGAATAATCCTCCCCGTTGATTCCCTCCTTCCGCGAAATTCCAGCCGTCAAGCCATCTCTCTCCTCCATCTTCATCTCCGGGGTCGGAATGCTCCTCCTCGTCGCCTCCGCCTCCGCCTCCGCCGCGTCCGCAGCCTTCCTCTTCGCGGCGACGAGGCGGAGCTCGGAGGCGACGGAGGCGATCGAGAAGAACTTTTGCATGTGGATCACCGGGATCCAGTTCATCCGGCGCCGGTGCACGGCGGCCAGAACCGCCTCGTAGGCTGCGGAGTCTCCGCCGGCGATCTCGACCAGGTGCGCGCACAGGGCGTCGATGATGGCGTTCGCGGCCGCGAACTCGCCGCGGTACCACGCGAGAATCGCCTCCCGGGCGTACCCTTCCGGCACCGCCATCGCCGACGCCGGAGGAGGAGACATCATCGAGCGAAACGTGTGCGCCAGCAGAGGGTGAGATTTTTCCTCGCTCCCTTTTTGCTTTTTCTGCAAATTCGATAAATGGAGTTTGGGGCTCTCGCGTTCCAGAAGGCGGGGAGGGAGCATTAAGTAGGCGAAAAGGAGAGGAAGGGATGATGACGTGGCAATTGACGTGGTGGGTTGTAATTGGTGCAAGGGCGGGGGAGGAACCTGGATCGGAATGTGATATTAGGAGGGCAGTAAAATCGAGCTAAATCTTCACGGATCGGGGTTGTATATTAGGACTTTTGCACATTACCCCATTATAAGTGGAGTATTTGCAAATGACTCCCACATTACTGGAATTAGGTTAAATAAACCGACCTTTTTAAAATAATCACATGAGCACTCAAAAAGAAACAATTAGGAAAAAATTAACAAAAAAGGTGAAAATTAATGAAAATTAGAAGAATAATTCAAAGGACATGCTTCATTATGGGTTTGAGTTATCTTAATTGTATTTGGCCAATTAATTTCAGCAATCGTATTACTAATATGTTGGTAAACGCGTCTTAACTTAGCATATCAAGAGGAGTAAAATAATAATTTTTTCAGAGAAAAAACTTTTTATTGCTTTCGAATCAAACCCGACATAGCATTCTAAGCTAATCACGACTCATCTTCTTTTATTGTCTTATTTATTCTATAAGATTGCTCTGACTCAACATATATTTACACGATAAATCATAATCAAAGGAAAATATCATTTTCATTTTTAATAAACTATCTTTTAAGGGGTAAAACGTAAAAAAAAAAAAAAAAACAACAACAACAACAACATTGTCCCCCTTAATGGTAGGGAGCGGTGGCATCCTCCGCGCGGGTGACCTGCTGCTCATGTGGGAAAAATCGCAGCCGTGAAAACAATCTTCGAGATCAGTGCAGAGATCGAACACAACTCTCAAAGCGTGACGCGTCGCACAAGGGTCCCAGAAAAGAGTATATTCGGTCATCCGCTCTCGGGTTCACGTGGCGCTGTCCCTCTAAAAATGGACTCCGACGGTTCCTCGTATTCCGTCTATTTGACCATTTTGACCCCGGCCGCCGCTGCGTTCCTTTTTATTTTGATTTTTTGTTTTTCCATCACGGGGCTTTCGTTGGGCGCGTCAAATATTAACCCTGCAACCCCTGACTCCACTCGGTCTAGTTACATATCGCAACCGACGGCTGAGATTCCGGGGAATATTGAATCGGACGGTCGAGGTCGGGCGGGATTATAATTAAGGCAGTCGTGTGGGGGTTTCCTTCTGTGGCTGGCGTATGGATGACGTTTAAGAGCACGTCGGGTGCACCGAAACGACTTCGGTTGACCGGTTAGTGGTGGGGCCCACGCTCCAGAAAACGCAAGGCCCGGTTTTGGTCTCTTGGGTTGGGTTTCGATTTTGGTCTAGGAATTGGGTACGGTTCATTGGTGCTCCGAACCGGACTCACCAGTTACAAGTGATCATGAGCTCCGCACGGGAACCAATTCTCGAAGGACAATTTGGTCACTTGCGCCGTACATTCACACTGCATGCTTCCCCTGTAGTTGGAAACATAGAAGACATAGATGCATGTATGACGTTTTTGTATACGTATACACAACATGCAAAAATAATTTAGGATTTTTTTTGCATGTATACCCTGAAAATGTTAGGAATTACTGTGTTCAAATTTTTACACTTAAAACCCTACTCTAGAGTTAAAAATATTAATTCACGATTAATCGTTTAGCAAAATTATGAAATACTTCTTATCCTCCTTTAAAAAAATAAAAATTATATATATATAGAGAGAGAGAGAGAGAGAACGCAGTCAGGTTTGGTGGGCACATGCGTATGAGGAAGACAAGATTCCTCAATCAGGAGTCTCTGTACGAAATGGAGGAAGGCAGTGAAGGCGGCGGCGGCGGCGGCTGTGGTGGCCGCTGTTGTAATCCATTTTTCAAAATGAAAAGGGGACTTCTTCGGTGGCTCTGCGTCAAAAGCCGGCTCGCCTGCTTTGTCTTTCTATTCTGAAGAAGGGCAGACAGGTGATTTTGTTTGCTTAGAATCTTCATGGAAGCTTCCTTTCCCACTACTAAATGTTATTACGATAACCAATTATAATCTATTAGAGTTAATACGATTAATTAATATAATCAAAGTTATTAATTATATTAAAAAATGAGTGCGCTATCTGGTTTTCTTTTAGCCGTGGGCATGGCCTGACGTTGCTACACACGGGACGCCCGACAACGATAGCAAGATTTGCAGATAAATCCCTTTTTTCAGAAGAATAAATTTATTTGGCACGTAAGTCCCTGAAATCTCAGAATTTGCAGATCGATCTCTGCGCTATACCTTTCTTTTAAATATTTATTCAGACGAAAGCGACACTGTCTCGGAAGACGAAAACAAGAAAAAGCAATGGTCTAATTGAAAATTTTTGACGAAAAAAGAAGTGTTCACATCTTTCCTGTACTCGACACGGCAACGTTTGTCAAAACCAAACCGAATGTTTCCATGGAAACGAAACCTAAACCGAAATGGTTTCGGCTTAACAATCATCCTATATTATTGATTTTTAAAAATCATATATATTTGAAATAGTCCTCGTTTCCTCGTTTTCTCCGACATCATTTTAATTTTTTTTTATTTTTTTATTTTTCTTGAAGAGAAAGACATCGATTTTGGTTTTTTGTGTGTTTATTTAAATGTTTCACAACCAACGATGCTTGCAGCAAATTTGTTTTGTCGAAAGGATCGTACAAAATTGCTTTGTTAACGAAGAATGCTTCAGGTCAAGCATGTAAAGGTAACAAAATATAAGGGTTTATATGCAAAAATTATATTTATTTTGAAGTCAACGATTTTCAGGGGGGTTTAAGTAAATGTTAATATCTGGGTTAATGTGTAAATTTTTTATTTCATAAGGTTACATACGCATAAAACCAAGGCATTTCACTATTTCACCCTCATATATTTCCATTTGAAGCAAGCATTGTCAATTAATTATTCGTCGGGTGATGTTATCAGTCCCACAATCTTACAATTATTTTGAGAATTTTTACCACCAAAAATTTTTTTTTATAATAAATTTATGAATAATTATCTATTTTATTATTATTATTAAAAAATTACTAGTATTATATTATAAATTTATAAAAAATCACTTCGATTGAAAAAATATTTTTATTTAATTCAATGTTCATAGATTAAAAAATTAAATTGATTTCATTTGATTTTATTTCAAACAATCGTCATAATCATCGAACCTTTAATTTGACAAAATTAGATTTAAAATTTTTAATTTCACAATACCAGACAGTCAATCCTTCATAAAAATTAAAATTAAAATAAATAAAAATTTATATTAATTTAATAATTATTTCAACCAAAATTAAATAAAAAAATGTAATTTTTTATATTATTTTATTCTATAATGTTTGGTTGGTAAAAAATGGAGAGAATTAATTGAAAATGAGATCACTTCCTTCTACCTCTTTATTTGGTTGTTCAATAGTAAATTTTTGAGGATTAATCGACTTTTAAGTACTTTTAATTCAAAAGTGAAAAATAAATTAAATTTCACTTTTATATATTTTGGTCCAAATTAACTTTTAAAAGTAAAATATAGTGATTTTTAATTAAAATACCATTAATAAGATCTCATACAATAATAATAATATTTTTTGAAAAATTATTTATTAAAATTTAAATAAATAATATTTTACATAATAAATTAGATAAATAATATTTTACCTAAATAATTATACTTTTAAAATATATTTCTGTCAAACTAAATGTCAAAAGTTGATTACTTTCAACCATTTTTAGAAGTGAGTAGAAAATGGAGGAAAGTAATTTTTCTATATCTTTATTTATTTCTAAACAACCAAATAACTTCTAAAATGAAATTAAAATAGAGTTTTTCAAAAAATATTTTAATTGAATTAGTTTTTTGCAAATTTATAGGATAAAACAATGAAATGGTTTTTTTATTTTCTTTCTTCTCCGTTTAAGCGTATCTGTTTTCGAGGAAGGTAATGAAAATAGTTTAGAATAGATTTTTAAGTTTCGGCCGAAACATTTCAATTTCGGTCATGGGCGAAATATTTTGGTTGATTTGATTTCGGTTTTATGTCGGTCTCATGCCCATGTCCGCGCTGTTGCTTGCCTCGCACCCACATTTGCACCCTTGCGCAGCCCTCATGCCCGCTCTCGCAATCTCGCCAACCTGGCCTCTGGCGCTCGTGCCTACGCCAACGCCCTCGCTAGCCTAGCTCTAGCGCCTTTGCCAACCTCACGCTCCCGCTAGCCTAGCCCTCGCGTTGGCGCCCTCGTTGGACTGTTTATTATTTCAAAAAATTTTAAACATATTATAATATAGTTAAATAATTAAAATAAAGTTAAATTTTTGTCAAAATATAATTAATAAATAAAAAAAAATTTTGTCGAAACCGAAATGAAAATGGTTTTGACCGAAACGCATTGATTTCTCAAAGTGTCGAAACCGTTTCCAAAATCGAAACTCAAAACCTTAATTAGTACATAAAAACTGAGCGTCAAAATGTTAGTGTTAGAATTTAAATATGATTACATTTAATACCCTATAATATTTACTATTTACATGTAAGTCATTTTAAATATTTATTTCTAATAAATTTATGTTGAGTCCCAAGAATTAATACTACTAACCAACTAAGGTTGGTATATACTCAAAATCATTAAACACAAATATAAATTATTCAAGAAATTTATATAAACCAAAATAGAATCACGTAGAGATATATGGGAAAAAATCATTTAGTGAATTAAATGTACTTATTATCTCTAAATTTAAAGGTTGGTCTACACAATAAGTAATTAACTATAAAAATTAATTAAAATTATATTTACTATTATGATAAAATTATTAATAATTTTTTATTTTTATAATTTTTTGAAAATTTTTAATAATTTTTATCATATTTTTAATTTGAAGTCAAAGTACAGTCAAAATATAATAAAATGTGATCAATACGAAATTAATAATTAAAAAAATATTTTTAGCAGACTGAAACGATTAAAACGGCCAAAACGTATCAATTTCGACAAAACCAAAACTAAAAATCTTGGTTCAAAGTGCAAAAGAAAGTAAAAAAGTAGAAAACTAAAAGTTGTTGCAAGGTCTTTTTCAAAATTATTCTCGATGAGAGAAAACCCGAAAACTAACTTTTTAAACTTTTTTTAATTACAAAAAGAGTGAAAGACTGATGCAAATCTCAGCCCCTCAAATGGTGTCGAGGACCACTTTTAAGCTAATTAATTTATTTTATTCTGATTTCGTCTTAACAACCCAAAAACAAAATTATGTTTTGATGATTTCCTGTGTTAGACATTGACTCTTTTGAACCATGGTTCATGCCAATTTTTTTTTTTCTTTTTCCTTTTTTTACACAGATTGCTGCTTGGAACTAGGGATAATTCCATATAAAAAGTTTATTTAAATCTACCATCAAGTGATATAAAAGAAACTAATTGGGAATTCCTCTCGCTCAAATAATTAAATAAATTAATATGGGTTGACTTTGTATGATCTTGTTCCCTCTTAAATAAATAAAAAATAAAAAAAAATCAAACGAATGTGTTTGAGTCATAATTTATTGTGGTGCAATTCAATGCTATTCATGGATTGCAAGTAGCTGCTTAACCACTGTAATTAGATAATCCATTTAGGTATTTTGGCGTTTGTCACCTAATATTGGAGAGTGCCTAAGGAGAGCCTCCTAAATTCATCTTAATCGGTAACAATTATGTTATAATAAAAATTTTAAAATAAGAAAAATTATAATAAAATGGAGAAAATAGATAAAAAAAGAATATATGCAAATTATATTATAAAAAATTATATTGGGAAATAATGTCTAATATAAATAAATAGTTCAGTATGCACTGTGAATATATTCAGAAGCCACTAAATCAATATTCAGAGTAGAGATGAGCAGTGTGGTTGGATACTATCCATCATTTGAGTAGGATTTTCAACGGAATTGGATTCCGCAGCAGCAGCAATGGATGGAGAGGTGAGCAAGTTGGAGCAGCAGCAGCGAAGCACCGAGCAACAGAGACGAAAGAGAGAGAAAAGCATGTCAGGAAAGAGTGGACGAGAAATGAGAGGCAGGGCACGCGGAGGTCTCCTTTGTCTCTTTATTCCCGTCTGGTTGTGGTGATACTGTTTGATTCTTTGTTTAGAATAAGATCAGGTTTGGAAGGGTTAAGTTTTATTTTAACACGAATTTAATAAAAAAATTCCGAATAATTTTATTAATTTAGCATTTGACGATTTGATAGTCAATCAAATTTTTTGGATTGCTGATCATATATATATATCAGCGCGATGAGATGGCAAAATGCACTTCGTCTTGATGGATCCGTGGCCCGTTCTTTTGCTGGTCCTGCCCGGTAGCCTTCAAGGTCATGTTCATGGAGATCACCATTACTGAAGATTGAACAATCACACAAAGAAGATAGAATGCTTTTAGCAGCCAGTAAAGGATCAATTATTGAAGCAAATCCCTGCTATCAATGGTGGTCAACAAGAGAAGGCCACCTACAGAGACCCCTATTACAAAAGGATTTTCTGCAGAAAACACTGAACTTGATACTCCACTGTAAATAATTGATTTACAAGAGACGCATCCAGGTAATATGATGCACTTGATATAGACGGCCCTGTCAATTCATAGGTCAGCATAACGTTTCAAGCAAGAGTTGGTAATTACAGAAACGATATATATTGCAGACTCAAGTGCTGCCAATAGATGCAGTATAACACACTGATGAAAAGTAAGATGGTAATTGCAGCAACAATATAGTGGACCACGTTGCAGGTCCAATCAGCATTAGCAAAACATGAACCTAAATTGACAAACTAAATTTGGACCATGAGAGACAACTGAACAGTGATGAGTCCATGGTGGAGGTACTTGACTTCTAGTTGTCCGATTGCATGCCCCTCAATATGTTCAAGATAGAAAGGAACAGGTTGAGGATGTCCAAGTAGAGAACAACCGATGCCCAGATGTATTCATCATAGGTGAAGCGCTTAATCAAATTGTCAGTGTCATAGACAAGGTATCCAGAGAAAATCAGAGCACCGAGCCCACCAAATACAGCAACTGATGTTGACCCAAATGGGAAGAATATCTGCAGCACATAGGTAAGACTTGCCATTATGAAGAACAGGATAGTGCAAAATGTGACTCCTGTTTGTAACAGTAACCAAGAAAGGAAGTAGACTCATAAAGGTCTTCGTCATAATGCAGTCATGATGGGACACATGTACCAGTTAAACCATAAAAAGCATCTTTCAATGAATAATCCCAAATCAGCAAGTAAAAAACAGACAAGTATCTTCCAAGCTAGCATATCACTATCCAGAAAAGAAGAAAAAACATAATATCATAATCATGTTCTTATGATTAAATAAAAAAACAAAATATCATAATTCCCTACACAACCCATCCAGCTACCATGTGGAAAGTTCATAATTAAGTTGTCATTTTATAGGCATGATCTGTTTGCTTCATATTGCTCCACCACATCAATTATCATCTATATTTTCTACAGCTCTGCAATTCGACTCCCAAATTGACATGTAATATTGGAGACCAGAAACCCATGCAAAGGAGATGATTATCCAGTGTAAAAATAAAAAAGGAAGAGACAAGAGTTTCACCATCACATGAACAATTCAAGGGGTCATTACTTGTGTTGCAGCATGCAGCCCTTCTAGGAGCTTGGAACATACCTTACCTGCCTCTGCAGTGCTTGATTAATGAGAATAGAGCACGACTACCAACCTTGAGTTTTAAACACCACCTGACCCTACTATCTAGTTGCCTAGACAACTTATTACTTTTGGGAAAAATTCCTTGGTTCAAGGACTAACTCAGTTTGCCTGAGTTTACTTTAGTTGTGTTATTTAGTTTGTCGTTGTCGTTTCTCACTTTCTGTTGTTAAAGGTTAATACATGCCTTGACCACCCAACATGATTAATGGTATATTGATCAAGTTGTAGATGGTTCCTAGGGAATGCCTAGTTGACTAGGCAGTCCATCCAAGCACTTAGGGAATTGGGGATCGCTATTGTCAAGGGCTGCCTGGCTACCTTGACAATCTCAGAATGGTGCCTTGGCTTCCAAACCATCAAACAAGCATGTCAGAAATTCAAATTTGGCTTTTCCTATCCAAACGAGATGCTATATCATATGAAGATTCAATGAACTCATTTTATGTGCATTTGTAGATTGACTAATGCTTAGACAATGGTTATTATCATGGTGGGATCTACAGAATGAATATATGCTTCTACAGGCAATTTGAAATGAGGATGAAAATACATGTGGAAGGCATATGCATTGGATGGAAACGTTTTTAGCTGTTGCACTTTTGACCTGAGAAAAGAGTTTCAGCATTCCAGCCACCACAATAATTGAAACCATTACTTGCTAAAAATTCAATCTGCCAGCATATGCACATAATTCATTTATTCATTTATTTCTAAAATTATTTCTTTTTTGGCTTCCTTGACAAAAATATAAGATTTCCATACATTTCCATGTCAAAATGAAAAAACCAAACTAAGAATTTTTTGTTCATGCATAATAATGAAATAGCATATTTAATATTTCAAAATTAGCATGTTAACTAGAGATATCCCTGCAACATGTAGCTTTTGATGTATATCATTTGGTTAAATCAGTGCCCAAGATGCTTGTTGGATTATGGAAACAGGGAAAGTAAAAAAGAAATAGACATCATTTTCAAGCATTTTCATTCTTTTTAGGTGCTCCAAAATTCCAAAACAACCCTATATTCCATCCACAGCTTCATACTTCTATAATTTCAAGTGCCAAATTGTATGTTGAGTTGGGGCATTTGTGTTTCAAAATCCACTAGGGGCATTTGTCCCTACTACCCAAAAATGGATCTGCCACCCATCATTAAACTGAAACCTGCAATCTTCATTATTTATATGGAGGCCTAGGATCCACACTTATAGGGTCCAGCGAAAATGTAATATAATCCCTGCTTCTTATGTGTTCACACTAACCCAAATATTGATATACAGATATAGATAAAATGAGAAGACTTCAGTTAGGAAGGGTAATCCTCAACAGGGATGTCATTTCTGAGTAACCAAACGGAGAAAAAAACAATGACTACATTGTCAAGAGAACCAAATAAAAAGCTAAAGATCCAAATATCTTTAACAAGTAGCAACTATTATAGCAGTTAGGTCAAAGTCTGCTACAGGGGTCTGTCTTTCCCTGCCAACAACAACTTGATGTTCCCTTTTCATTCCTTAAAAAATAGTCTAGCAATACTTTTCTGGAGAAAACTTGCACCTCAAAAGAAAAACTACTACTTCTGAATTGCGTTTAAGAAAAAGCATATAAGAAAAACTCAAGCACAATTATAGAAAATCTATCCCCCAAGAAAATCCTCAGCTATTAGGAATGGTCAGTGCACAGGAATAGCTTCTTTATATTTTCTAGCCGACCCAATGGTTCATTTCAGGTTAGAAACTCCTCAAGAATAGAGCCGCAATCATATAAAAACAAGAGAACTAAAACTCCTTAATGATCTGTAAATGTATTATATGTAGCATTATAGAATTGGTGATGTTAGTCATGCTTACCTGGATAAAACTTGTCAACAGGAGGACCATGAGAGCAGCAAATATAATTGGTTCAAGAAAGCTGAAGTCCTTGCCCTTCTTAGAAGCCCAGAAAGTATATCCAGTTAGCGACAAAACAACACCAGATGTTAAAATCAATGCCTCAAGAACAAGCCTTCCTGCAAAATTAACGCAGGTGCAACTAATTATACATGTGAGCAATTAAATGCAACACATCAATCCCATCGAATGACAGAGAAACTGTCAATCAGAATACTAACCTTCGGTATTCGCACAAGCCACACCAACACTTAGGCTTAAACATATGGTGAACAGCCCAAGGAACACAAAGTTCAGTGGGTGCTTTTGCTGGTAATGGTAAAGGGGGCAAAGCACTGCAAAGACAGATATTGGCTCAGTTAATAGGATTTATCTTCAAAACTTCTATTACAAAATAAGACAGATGAAGCATAATCATTTTCAGCTTCCTAGGGAACATATAATAACAAAGACATCCAAAATTTCCGTTTTGGTGAGAAGGAAAAAAAAACTCTACCGTGAAACAAGCAAGATCTAGCATCTTCAGCATTACTGAAATTTTGATATTTCCTCATCTCTCAAGTGATGATTTGCATGTAACATGAAGAACGTAGATGAGAAGTAAAATTTGGTGTGGATGATGACTCTCATTAAGAGTTTCAACATCAATTACGAAACAGAAAACACCAAATCCTATGCAGTAATCGGACAAGCCACGAACAAATTCAGGAAAATTCAATCAGTAATCTATGAATCTAAGCAGCAATCTAGCCCGTATTCTGCCAAAATATCCAAATCGATTTGCAAACATTTCCACTGCCTTCAAAACCAACAAGCGAAGAACAATGTCTCCAGTCTCGACTCGCAAACATTTCCACCTCCAGATCCAGGATATTCAGAATCAGATCTACCCAAATTCGCCAATCAAAGAGACAAAAGAGACGACTTACGGATGAAGGGGA
The DNA here is from genome assembly GCA_005019695.1 of Trichopus zeylanicus subsp. travancoricus. Lineage (NCBI taxonomy): Eukaryota > Viridiplantae > Streptophyta > Magnoliopsida > Dioscoreales > Dioscoreaceae > Trichopus > Trichopus zeylanicus. The sequence goes on along the minus strand of RXID01016407.1, from coordinate 114,969 downwards.
GGATAGCGAAAGTAAGGGCGAGGCCAGGGGATCCTGAGAGGAGGGAGTTGAGGGGCTGGTGAAGGACGGTGAGGGCGGAGACGGCAGTGGTGAGGACGATCTGGGCAGCGAGGATGCCGTAGACCTTGCGCACGAAGCCCCACCGAAGCTCGTTCTCGCCGCGGCTCAGCCCGGGGTACAGCGTCCCCCCGCCTCCGGCCTCCAGGTCCACCTCCACCTTCCCGTATCCCGCCATCGTCGTCGCCGTCGTCGTCGTCGTCGTCTTCGTCTGCTCTCTTTGGAATTCTTCTTCTCCTCGGTTTCCTTGGCTATATTTCGAAAGGACGAACGAGGTGCTGTTGACCTGTCAATCTCTGAATACGACCATTTATCTAGATAGCCACGTGGACTCCGTGATATTTGATGAAATTGTTGCACAAAAAGCCTCAACATTTCAATATTTACACAAAAGTGTTAGTACTTAATTTTGCGTTATAGACCCTTACTTGGAGACGTCAAAACTCAAATTTCTATCCTCTAACCTTATCTGAACAAATCGTGCTTCAAAGGTTTCCCATATTTATAAATCACCCCTCGACTCTCCTTTCGAAATTGGTTTCTTTTCTGATATACCCCTAAAAAAAGACCTAAATTTTATCTACAATTGTAAAAATTATAATACCCTGTACATTTCTGAAAAAGGTAAAATCTTTACCTCTCAAAATGCATTTAGAGATATACATGATATTGTGTTTTTTACAAGAAGATATAAAAAAAATTAGACCTGTAATAAACCTCTCCAAAAAAAATTTAATTTATTAAAAACCTTAAAAAGCATTCTAACCTGTAAAAATTGCATGAACCTGAAAGCAAATGACAGGTTGGACAAAATGGCCTTTATTGCAGTAACTTGAATGAAAAATAAATGTTCTTGATTACTTATAACTCAAAACAATTGGAAGGTCAATAATAATTAGGAGCTGGAAATCAAATGGGTACTTCCATCAGAACATATCAGGCAACCTTTCTACCCAAAAAAAAGCACCATGAAATCAGTTGTTATACAAGAATTTGACCTGGAGTATTTGCATTGGCATATACTAGAAACAGACCACCATCAACCTAGGAATTCTCATTTACTCAATTCTCCGGTGATAAGTATCAAGAACATAAGAATTCAATTGTTCACCAAAAGTCCTGGTAGAGAACTTCTCAGTCACATGAAGCCGTGCCTCCTTGCCCATCTCTACTGCCACCTCGGGGTCAGCTATCAGTTTGGACATGGCAAGCGAAAAATCCTGAGGACTGGGATTGCAGAGAAAGCCTGTGACTGTGTCTTTAACTGTTTCTACAGGCCCTCCGCTATTGCATGCAATCACAGGTTTCTGTGCTGCCATTGCTTCCAAGGGTACAATGCCGAAGTGTTCATCCTGCATTAGAAAAACAGGACAGCCTTATTCAATAATGATGCCTAAGGCACTCATGAGTGCAACTAATGGCAAAAGTATATAAAATGATTGTGTATCCTAGCTTATATAATTTTCTTCACCTCCACTCTTAGAACTCACATATCAGATGGCTGTTCACCTAAACATTCATTATCAACATTTAATTATTCAAAAACTCAGGCAAATCAACTTCTGATTCAATGTAGTGAAAAAAGAGCCAGTTCATCCAATCAAATGTGTTGATCAAGGCTCTGGACTATTTTATGAACAAAGGTGGCGCTTTAGTTACTTGGCTAGAAGCAAGCTACACAGCAGCTATTGAGAATGTTCAAAACCATTTGTGCTTTTTTAATGGATTCAAGGGTAAAAGGTAGGCCACAATATGATACATGCCAAAGTAAGACCTTAGGAAGGTTAGATGCTTTTCAGCTTCAGCCCATAGTGAGGCAGTTTCATTAAATTGAACTCATAGTCACCACAGAGCAACACAAATTGCAGATATTCAATAAGTGGAATAGAAATAGGTCTCTTCACTGAAAAATGACACCAAGGCAAAAATATTAGCTGTGTGGAGCGCAGATACATGGTAGCAGACCGTGAAACAACTGAGTGGTTGAACTAACTGGACTGCATTACCTTTGGAGTATAAAGAACACAGAGACATTCCAACAGAAGTTTGTTTCTTTCTGAAGTTGAACAAGATGTTACAAAGTTAACACGATCCGAGATTCCTTCATTTTCTGCCAACCTTTTGAGTTCATCTAGGTATTCGACATTTTCCTTCAGACGCTTATCAAAACCACCTGAAGTAAGACGACCGTCTCCATAGATAAATACATAACCATAAACACTAAAATCAACAAACTTAAGTACAGAAGTTAGCTTTGAGTTAAATGTTTCAGTGCACTGGACACCAAAAATAAGAAGAATCTATACACACAAGACTTTCTGAAAGGAGAATTGAAAACAGGCTTTTTTTGGTAATGATTGAACATGGCTTTCATTTATATGACATTGATGGCCAACAAGAATAAACAAAACCAAAATTATGAAATAACATGCAATAGAAGTTGCTGCAAGAGAAACCTCACATAATGCAGATATGTTGTTACAAATAACCCTTAATAGGATGATCACAGAGATGATCTTTTTGACAATACTAACTTCTAAAATAACATAGTAATAGTTGGAAGTGATCTCGCATACAGCAGTATAATGTTCAAATGACTATTTATATTCACTCATCTTGAAAAGCTAAAAAGTTTGAAAACCCTAGCAGTTGGATCATAGATGTCATAAACGGTTCAATCATCTAATGATTTGCCAGCTAACATATCACATGCACACAATGAAATTGCACTGAATACATAAATTAAACTTAAGCAAGATTTGAAAGAGACATAAAAATGTCTATGAAATTAAATTCCAAAATCAACCGATATTTTGCCACCCTTTTGATTCTTATTGATGCATAGAAATGTCACATTTACTAATGGTAATAGCACTGCAGGTTGCAAGTACAGAATCCTATATCCACCATTATTAACCATGAGAAACTCATGGACCTTAAAGTTCGGCTCATACCAAAACCATTTCATTATTCCATTCTCCATATACAACCTTTTTAAACTATAACCCCAAGGTTACGTTGTTTTCTTTTATCTTAACTTCAAATAACTGCGTATAGTTTGACAAAAATATCAAGACAAATTATTACCTGCAATTGTCAAGGTAGCCTCTGCTAAGCTATGGTCAATAGAAGTAGTTGTCGAGGAACAGAGTAATGCAAATGCTGAAATTGCTAGCTGAAGATTCTTTTTCCTTTCAAAGCGATTGATTGAAAGAAAATTCAGCCTGCAAAAAAACAGCATTAAGTACAATATGACCTAAACAATTTAACAAAATGCACTTTTATGACTTTTTACATCCAAAAAGATATCAAGTGATATACAAGCTTGTGGGTTACTTATAAGAGCACGATCCATCAAACTGTTCCACATTCACTGCTGGGTAAAGTACAGCTGGTTTGATTCCTCTTCTATGTAGGTGACTGAATGTTGTGGCAAACTGAGCTGCAGTGAATTTGCTATTAACCAGAACTAAATCAGCCATACCTGCAAGCATCATAATAAGATAAAAAGGAAATATATGTTAGGCATGTCCAATTGGAAACTATGGATTCTTACAGGAAAATGCATGAATAGTAAAAGAAGCAGGTAGATGAAGTTGGTCATTATTAAGGAGACAGCAGTAATTGAGGTAGGTCAGACCAGTTGTTGCTTCTTCAATCATATCAATTGGTTTGCGGTATACCCTCCTGAGTGCAGTTGTATGTTGTGCAAGCAACAAATCCGGAAAATGGCAATAAAAGATTATCTGCAGAAATGGTAGCATTAACATCTATCTGGGTCAAAAAAGCATCTCAAGCAGAACTAGGGCACAGAATAACCTTTGTCAACCTCTTTAGCTTCATCAACGGAATCACAACAGAAACCTGATCAGCCAGCACAATGTCAAATGCTGGCCACAAAAAAAATACACAAAGTGCAAGGTATATGCATCGGAGATAGGCACATATGGCATGAAAGCGGTAGAAAATATGTCGTGGTATGAAATCACCATAAACTGTCACTGGGAAAGGACCTGATCAAATAAAAATGGAAAGCATCATGGTAACATAACTTATCACCACTTATGAAACTGCAATAACCCAAGCAAAAGATAGTAGTAAAGCTTATTATTCTCATAAAATAAATTCTAAAGAATGGGAAAACTAAAGGACATTGGGGTTTGGTATTTGTCATTTTGTCACCAACCCAATGCAAACTAAGCACATGAAACAAAGAAGGTATAAATGGCGCACCATATTTCCTGTGTATAATGGGCACAAAAAATGTAAATAAAGATCAAAATAATTTCCAGCACAAGGCTCATCAACTAAAATTCCGAACATGTTGAACTATCACAAATTAATCAAATGAGCCCATGGGAAAAATAGGGGCTAAATGCCATATTTATGTGAAACAGGTCTGAATTAGTCCCTTGAGTCTAAGTTTGAAGACAAGTATTTCCTAGTACTGAAGGAACACTGCATTATTTGATATTTGTGCCAATTCACTTACTAAACCATAAACCACAACAACAGCACCATGTATCTCCTTTGACCATAACATTAATAACTACTGATCAACAAAATCAACAACAAAAAGATCACATTGAGCCACTTATAATTCCAAATTTAAAATAGGCAATTGATTTCCTACAAAAATATAAACCTATGCTATTTGCCACTTGTTTCTTTTCATTATCTGAAGTCATAAGATGTTCACCTGCAACAGTCTCTTCAAAACATCGATTTTTATCATGATGAGCAGTGAAAACATGAACCTTATGACCATGAGATGCAAGTTCAACTGCTGCATCAACAATCAACCTTTCAGCACCACCTGCATACAAGATAACCCGTTCTAAATAGATTCAGTGCTCAACGGTTCCAACAATCCTACGAAATATAAGGCGAAACTTTTGTGGTACTAGAAATTCCATTTGTGGTTGCATGTTATTCCACGCATATGGCAGATGCACTTTATTACAAAAATTGGCATCAATAACTTAGAATCCTATATGAATAGCATAATTTTTCTTCACTAACATAATATAAACTACCAATTGAATTGTCTATACCAAGTAGCTTCCTTTATAGTAAATTCAAAGAAAATCGAATAAACTCCAGCATGATGTCGACTGAGCACGAAAAGGGGGCAAAAGGCCAGAAAAATCTCGAGCTGATGCATTTCTCTGATCTCAAAACTTAATCCGGATCCCGGAGTGGGAAATCAGAGAAAGAGAGTGGAGACGCGCACCTATTCCGAGATCGGGGTGGATGACGGCGATCTTTAGCTTCGCCATTGGGCGGCGAACTCCTGCTAGAGATGCGTCTGCTCAGGCAAAGATCAGGCCTCACGGAAGAGGAAGGAACCGGCGCCGGCGGCTGGTGGGGGTCCAAAGGAGGCCGGAGGCGCAGCGAGCGAGGGCGGAGGTGAAGCGTAATCGGGAGAGACACAGGTCTGCGGGTTGATGAGAGCAGATCCAGCAATTGCATATAACCCCTAGATCATAATAAAAATTTAGAGGGGAAAAATGTAAATTTGGAATTCATAAGTGGCTTATTTGCTAAACCGGTCAAAAAAATATAATTGCAAAACCGGAATCCAGGAATCTAGTCGGCATTGATGATGCACCCAATTAACTTTTTCAAGCTGGTTAACCGAAATTGTTTATACAAACTAAATCATTAATCGAGTTGAGCAAAAGTTAGACCCAGATTCATCATCCAAGGTAATTGAAATCCAGTGGGTGTGTAATAAATTTACAGTGGTAACACGTCAATTAAAAAATTTCATTATACAGGTATTAAGTGTAGCTAATCTATAAAATATTAGATTTTTTTATTTGCGAGTTAATTTCAAAAATTCAAGATTTGCGGTGAGAATAATGGCATGAAATTCGACAAATATTTCAATTAAAATCAAGAGATTAGATCGGTCCAGTTCTCTAAATTCAGTATAAATAAATAAATACCTAACAAAAATGAGAATTTATGTTTAATTTTTTTCTCCTTTCACTTTAAATTTTTTGAGTAGCAAAAAAAGATGTTTAGTTGGCAAAATATAGAAATAAGTGGTTGAAACTAAATTCACTTTTTTTTTTTATTGTTTAATTGTCCAAAAGTAACTTTTCGAAATCACTCTTTTTCTACGCACTTCTAACTCAGAAAGTAAAAAATAAACTAAAATTTATTTCTATATTTTTTTAATCCGAAATGACTTTTAGAAATAAATTTAATGATATTTTAAATTATAATAATATTAATATTTTCACATTCAATAATAAATATAAATTACTAAAAAATTTATTTATAGAAACAATAAAATAAATAATATTTTTACATAAATAATTACATAAAATATATATTTATGAAAATAGTTAAATAAATAATATTTTATGTATATAAATAAATAAAAAATATTTTACATAAAAAAAATTTAAAATATAAAATATTATATATATAAAAATTATTTTACGTAAATAATCATATTTTCAAAATATACTTCCATCCAACCAAACAGTAGAAGTAAATTACTTTCAACATCTTCTAAAAATGAATAAAAAATAAAGAAAAATAATTTTTCTATACTTTTTATTTATTTTTTGTCAACCAAACAATTCGGAAGTGGCAACCATCAAAAAACTGCCAATGCTTTTTTCATAATTGTTTTAAATTGACAAAATAGGCTGGATCAAAAATTTAAAGGAGCATTTCGATTGAAACTGGCAGTGAAACAAGTTCCATCATAACAATTACAACTGCTCCTTTATACGTGGACGCATTTCGCGCCTCATCCAGAGCTACATTAACGCTTTCGTCCTCTGTTGGATTCGTGCTTTGGGTCGACAGAGTTTTTGTTTTTTTAAAAAAAATTTATGCATAGAAATTGCAATTTTCTACTCAGATTTTATATGCTGGATTGAATTCAACTAAGGACAATAGATTTTTTTTTCTTAAATTCATGCGTAGAAATTGCAAATGTTCTACTCAAAATTGGATGAATGCCAACATAGTTTAAGCTCTCTATATGCTTCAATGTGGGGAGGTGTAGCTTTGGATGATGGGCTGGAAGATGCATCTGCCTATAGAGTAACGATAGAGGTATGAGCTTTTGAGCTTGCCAGAGGGGGAAGGGGTCCAGAATACCACAACCCGACAATGGTGTCGTTCTCAGCTTATCAATAAAGCTCACCTCTCTCCACGACGATTGGGAAGAGAGATAGGCCGAAGCGACAGGACAGGGTCGCCAAAATGAAATCGAATTAAAAAAAAAGAGATTCGACGGAAAAAAATTTTGATTTATTTTTATTAGGCACCTGTATGTGATGCTGTGGTGGGATAATCCATTTTATTTTTTATTTTCAGAATTCAACAGAGCCAGTTAATGCGATGTTGATTCACATAGTAAGAGTAACAAGACGTACTTTCCCGCGATTAAATTCTATTGCATTATTGTCATCTTTAGAAAAGAAAACCTGCTTCAGCAGAAAAAGGATGAACAAATAATTCAGAAACCATGCAAAAGGGTATAATTCCATGTTCATTCGGAAATAAGAAAAATGATTCAACAATTGTTTGAGAACGATTATGATTGACAACAAAATTTCACTGGGCGACAATAAAAATGATGCATAACCTCCAACAGCAAAACAAGCTTGAACAAGAAATAACAATAAGAAGCATCATATGCTAAGCATATTTCACCTTCGACTGTAGGGGCATTATCAACCTTGCTCATGCCCTTCCACCTCTTCGGGCATTTGGCCTACGACGAGGCATAGATTGAGCTGTCATAAGAGCAACCCTTGTGGGCTCAGAAAGGGTAAAACCCTGAGCTTGCAACGAGTCATGGACCCTTCCTGCATCCTCCATAAACCCACCTGCCAAAAGACCATTCACAATCCTATCAAATTGATCAGCTCTCAGCAAATGTTTCCTCGCCTCCAATATTTTCAATGACTTGCGAAGATTCTCCTCCATTTTTGCCCTGGAGTACATGTCGCAAAGAGTCACATGGATCTCAAAAGGAACTTCACCCTTCTCCTTTATCTTGCTCAATAGGCTCTCTGCCTCATCTACCAGATGCAGCTTTCCCATCCAGTCCACCATAGCAGCATAGGTAGCAACTCCTGGCTGGAAACCATCCTTCTCGAGATTCAGCAACAGGTCCAAGGCCTTGTCCAAGAGGTTCTTCTTCGCATATGCCTCAATCATGCTGCCGGTGCACCGATCATCCGGCTTAAGGCCACATTTAGACATGTGATCGAAGTGCCCCCGGGCTTGGTCGGGATCACCAGCCTTGCCATATGCCTCCACAAGCAAGGTGCAAGACTCCAAAGTGGGCTGGATTCCAGCAAATTGCATAGTGTTCACAATCCTTTGTGCCCCATCAACCTGTGCACGTTCTGCAAATGCTCGCAGCAACTCCAAGTATATCTCCTTAGTTGGTTTGATGTCCCTTGCCTCCATTTCCCTCATCAGTGACTCCCCAGACTTTGGAATGCCAGCCTTAATGTAAGCCATGATCATGGAGTTGTAAGTCTTTAAGTCTGGTTGGAAACCCTTTTTTCTTAAGCTCTCAAATGCTTCTTTGGCACATTCAAGGTTTCCTGCCTTGCTATACATATGAAGCAAGATTATGGATGTTAGAACATCGGGCATGAAACCCCTTTCCATCATTTTCTGAAGAATTCTCTCAGCCTCCTCTATCCGATCAGCCTTTGAATGGGCATCTATTAGTTTTGAGTAATCATGGATATTTGTCTCAAAAGATTCTTCAGTCAAAATCAGCTCAGCAACCTGCACAACCAACCCAACTATCACCGCTTATATGCCAAAATAGCAACCTGATGTCAGCGTACATAATCAAATACATAAGATGATTATAGCTTATGTACTGTGATGGTAAAGCACAATGCCCATCCATTATCATATAAACATTTATTAGAAACACATGCATACTGTTATATCATTTGCAAAGAGAAACGTTTCAAAAATATTTCATCCTTCATAATAGGAAAATCTAAAAGATAGATAATAAAGTCCTACAAAAAATGATTACTTCCGGCTTTCACTCCGTAATAACCATAAAACCTGAGCCTTCTAGTTCCCAATAGAAAAAATTGCAGGCAATATGAAAGAATGACAATGTAAAACAAAGAATATATTTGTCAATATATAAATCAATCTAACTTTCTAGCCTGAAGCTTTTTTAATAGCTGTTTTAACTCAATATGCAAACTGCATGAGACATAAATTTCCTGTTTGCACAATTCTTCTCACCATTGTGCAATAAAAAGTGTCATAAAACCCTATCAGATCACAACAACATCAAATACTGCGAGCTAAGCTTTATGGCAGTTAAATCAACAATAAGCATGCACCATTGTAAATAATGTTTAGGCCAATAATTGATCTTCTGTCAAGAATTCAAACATACTACTGTCTCCTACCAACGGGTCCACCCATGGAAGCTCAACTTTTCTAAAATTTTAATTGTCATCATAATTTCATCAAATTAATTTCAGATGCTCCACAGCACCTGCTCCAACCGAAAAGGGCAGCTTGCTACAATAGTAACTCCAGAAATAGTTGGCAAACCATACACGGAAAACTAAGTCAATTAAAAGTTCAAAACCAAACCTTGAAGTATAAATCTGAATTTTGCTCGTTAATTCTCTCAAGCAAATCAAGCCAATCAACCCTCCTTGGTTCAAGAAGCTCCTTCCATTCCATCAACGCAGGGAATGGGTCATCCTTCTTTGCATCCAAAGCAAGAAGCTGTTCATCCACATTCTTGCACCTTCCCACAACCGGCTTTGGCTCCTCCGGCGCAATATGCTTCTCGGCTTCCTCCACCTTCTCAGCCACCTCCGCCCACTTCGAGTCCGACAGGTCCAGCCCATATATCTTGTACTTAATCTTTCCCTTCCTCTCTGGCAAGGCAAGAATCTCCGGTCTTTCACACTTCTCCCCATTCCCTTCTTCTTCCTTCTGAGCTTGTTCTCGAATCTTATCCAACTCCCGGTAAAACTCCACCTCCTCCAATTTCTCCCGCGCCCATTTGAACCGCAGCTCGCGAAGGAAATCCCCGCGAATGCCTACTTCTCCAGCAAACCGGCACATTTCCTTCACTTCATCGCAGTGCAAATACTTCTTAATCTCCTCCCTCATCTTATCCTTTCTCATCGCCTCATGGGACGACTTTGCAACTTCACGGATGGTGTCCCAGAGCTCAGGGCTCAGCTCCACAGACCCTTCCGCCGCACCAGCGGCGCCATCGAGCTCGGCCACCACCTTCTGGCAGATGATGAGGAGCATGGCGTCCAGGGTTTCGCGGGGGAATTCCGGGAACGCGGTAGAGAGCTTAGGGCGCATGGCGAAGACAAAGCGGGAGAGGAACTCGTTCATGGGCTCGTCTTCCTCTACATTTTCCTCGATCGGGAACGTGCTCGATTCAAGGATTTTGGAGGAAAGGTGAGGAATTTGAGGACTTGCGGATTGGGATTGGGGATTGGGAAGATCATGAAGGAGCCGATCGAGAGCCTGGAATGCGAACGGATTGGAGGGAGATGGATTGGGGATTTGGCTGGAGTGGAGAGGAATTCGCGATCGGAGATGAGAAATTAGAATTTTTCTGGAAGACCTGGGGATGAAAGCTCGCATTTTGTTGGGGATATTGGAACCCTAGAAAAACCCTAGAAATCAACTGGAAGAAGGAAGGAGACGAGCAGGAAAAAAATCGGGGTTGTGTAGTTCTGACTCAAAAAGCTCGGCATTCGGGCAAAATTACTGGATATCCATACCCAAAAATAAATTAAATTATTAACGATAACTTAAATTATCACAAATTACTCATCAAAAATTCTTCATTAACAATTATATTTTTATTTTTCAGAATAAATTATTCATAAAAATTTATATTATTTTTTGATAAATTTAAAATATGAGGAATGAGACAATCTATTCTATTTACATGCAATCTCCTAATTTCTGTATTTATTTATAATTTTTTTATTTCATAACGTGTAATTTTTTTATTAAAATCCAGAAATTTTCTTTTTTTTTCTATAGCTTAATTTTCACTTAAGAACTCAATTTTTCAATATTTATATAAAAATCCTCATTTTTATAAATTTATAAAAAAACCCTCGATTTGTAAAAAAATCCTCATTTTCCTTAAAAATTGCAAAAACTCCTCATTTATTAAAAATTAAAAAACATAAAAATGAGGGCTTTCTGCAAATTTTATAACAACAAGGGTTTTAGCTAATTTTTAAGAACAATAAGGATTTTTCTACAAAAAAATCGAAATTGTTTTAAAATGTTATGAAAATGAGGTTTTTTAAAATTTTGAGGAAAAAGAGAATTATTTTGTAATTTGAAAGCAAATGAGAGTTTTCTGTAAATTTTTTTAAAATTTTGATTGTTTTCTATACATTTTGAAGAAATTAAGGGCTTTTCTATAAGTTTTTAATGAAATATGAATTTTTCTGTAAATTTTCAATAAAACAAGGACTTTTTGCACATTTTTAATAGTATGAGGGTTCTTTATACAATTTTTTGGTGAGAATTGATATAATGGTAAAAGAGAAATTTTTGACTTTAAATTTAAGTAAAATTTAATTAGAGATTGCAAGTCACAAAATAAAAAAAAGAGTCGCAGATAAATGCTAAAATCACCAAGAATTATTTTTAAATAGAACAAATCTTAAGGATTATATATAAAATTTTCTAAAATTTGTTGAGAGAGAAAATACAGTATGTGTAATTTGTAAATAAATTTGTATTTTGGGAGTTTTATAAACAACCCCTTCAAGTAATAAAATAAATATTTGATTTGAGATGATGGCTGATTAGTCTCAATTTGAAATAAATTTGAGTAGCGTTTATCATAATTAGACAAACTAATTATATTCTAATTTGATATCGTCAAAATTCAAAGAATAATATTATTATTTTAAAATAAAATTATCTCATTTTTAATTCTAAATTAAACGGCTAAATATATGGACTTTTTAGAGATATTTACAAAATTCTGGATTAATCTAGTTGGAGCAGAGCACGATGGATACAACAAATTGGATTATCTTCAACTCATACTTATACTCCAAAATTGAATTAAATTATTATCATTAATTTTAAAAAATGCCCTATATGTTTTACCAGTTTAATAAATAATCGCAAATAACATTTTAATAATAAAATATTATATATATATATATATATATATACTATAAAATATTTTTTTAATTTGTTATTGCTGGAGTTTGGATTTGTTTTACATGCGATGATGGTGAGTAGTTGGTGAGGGTGGGTTTGGATTTTTATTTATACTCGATAACAATCCATCATAGAAATTATCCGCTTGGTTGTAACTGGACTCCAGACACAAATATGTGCCAATTAAAGGGTGGTACCTGTAAAATCCACAACAAAGTATGAAATTGTAAATATGCGACAGAATGTACAAGTTTGAAGTTCCATTGATAACAATGCTTTGTGCAATATCGACAAACATTGGGGTTATTTGCAAAATCTTCCTTCCATTTTAGTCCCTCAAAACCAGAGAAAAGTCTCTCGCACGAAGAATCGGCGGCGAGCCATGGCGTCTTCTCGGCGAGCTTCGAGACTGATCGGATCTCTGTCCTCCGCCCTCCGATCCAGCTCCTCCCAGTCCCGCGGCTTCGCGGCGGCTGCGGCGGCGGCGAACCCCTCGCCGGAGGTTTTCGTGGACAAGAACACGCGGGTGATCTGCCAGGGGATCACTGGAAAGAACGGCACCTTCCACACCGAGCAGGCCATCGAGTACGGCACCAAGATGGTCCGATCCCTCTCCCTCCATCTGTCTCGCAATCCCATTTTGTGGATCGTGCTTTCTCATCTCTTATTTTGATGAATCTGCGCTAGATTGATTTATTTTCTTATTTTTTGTGTTTGAACGGTTTTATGAAAATTTAATTCGATTTTTTCGTTTGCATGGTCGTGAATTGCTTAACTAATTGTTCTTAGCCTGATTATTGCAAAGTATATATATATATTTTTTTCGGGGCTCTAGGTTTTGATGTCGTATTGTATTGGTGATATAGCATTGAGCTAATGAGATGTTAAAGTTTTTTTGAGTTAGGGCCTAGGGACCGTTTGGATTCTTCAGTGGAATGCCCTTGTGATATTGTTGGCGTGAGACAAGTTGATATGTTGGAGAGGCAATGAGTTTGTCTTAGAGTAAATTACCAGTGGATCTTAGTGTAGATTTTAATGATGGTTTTAAGGATGTCTGGTACAGCCAAAACCAATTTTTAAAATCAATTATACTAAAGCCCTTGCTTTTTCTGTTCCTCATCCCTCTCATAGTTCCATCATGGATCGCTTATAAGTTAAGTTATTTTCTTGCTGTTCTCGTTGAACAATTTGATGAGATTAATTTGATATTCTAGTTAATATTCTCATGAATTGCTTGATTGTATTTTTATCAGCCTTTATATCACAAAACTCTCATTTTTATTTTCTTATTTATATATTTTTTTGCACTCTGTATAGAAATGTTATTCTTGTGTTCAGTGCTTCATTGATTTGGCATCATTATGTCACAATGAGGAAATGGATTCATGGAGATGTTTAGTGGTTGATTTAGGTTTTAGGGGCTGTTTGAGTTCTCCAATGAAATGCCCCCTTGCTATATTGTTGCAGTACAAAAATTTTGAAGTTGGTGGAGGACATGATTTTGGTTTGTTGAGTAAATTACTTGGGCAGTATTATTCTAGGTTTTAGTAAATGACTTTAAGGATGGATGTATGACATAACCAAAACTGCTTCTTATACTGGCCTAGATTCCTTTCCAATCATTTTATTTTCTTTGAAACATGAGAGTAGTTTCTCTACCTCATCTGTATTTCTACGAAATTACCTTATGATACAAAGCTCTTTATTTTTTATAATATCTGTTAAGTGTGATATCTAAATCTCAAAGTTATTAGAAAGTGGGTTGGTGAGAAACAATATGGTGTACACTTGCAACTAGTTTAGGAGTGTATTTTGTCAAATTTTGTGTTTCTAATTATCTTTTTAGCTAAGGCACCTACTTTAGTTCTGCAAGTTTCACATGTTTCAGCTTCACTGGAAATGTGCTGAAGTTATATGAAAATTAACGTTGTACTAGGTCTATGTGACCATAGGTTGGTGGAGTGACACCTAAGAAAGGTGGAACAGAGCACTTAGGGCTTCCTGTTTTTGACTCTGTTGCAGAAGCTAAAGCTGCAACAAAAGCCAATGCATCCGTTATTTATGTTCCTCCACCATTTGCTGCTGCTGCTATCTTGGAGGCTATGGAAGCTGAGCTAGATCTTGTTGTGTGCATTACCGAGGGTATTCCTCAACATGGCATGGTGAATATAGCGCTCTTCTATTATTTTGAATTTTTGATATTGATTTATTTGACTTTCATATTACATATTCCAATGTCACCAGTCCTCTTTGGGTATTGAGACCATCTATACTTCATCAGTAGTTCTCTCAAAATTCTGAAGTTTCTCAGTGTGACAGTGTTACTTCAGGATAAATTTGCATTCATCTTTTTCTTTTTTTCATTATCTGCTTTTATAAGGTCTTTAAACCACAGAATTCTCAAACAATATCTTTGAATATGAAAATACATCTTAGGTGCAATTGTGGCAAATGCCTTAACTCCAATATTATACTGGCACTGGACTTAATTATGTCAAAGATAAGCTTATTACTGACCCTTTTTCTGTCTGGTAGTTGTTATGGATTCTGAATGATCATCTTTTGGGTTTTGTGTGCATTATATCATTTTCTTCCTCAATTGTTTTTGAACTTCTGCCATGTCATGTTGTCTCCCTCATTTGATTTTATAGTTATAATTTCCATCCTAATATATCATTTAAAGGGGCATGGATGCAATTTGACTTTTGAAGGGTATATATGCTAATACCATGCTTTGAAGTGGTATATAGGTAGAGTTGCCAACAGGTCGGGTTGGCTCGACAAAGCCTCAAAGCCTGGCCTGAAAATTTCATTTTTGGGCTCAGATTTCGGGCTTTGGTATGGGCTCAGGCTTCATTTTTAAGGCCCAAACTGAAATCGGGCCAGTCTTGGGCCTGAAATTTTTGTAAAATTTGGGCCCAGGTACTATGTAATGTATTTTTTTAGAAAAGTTTGCAGGGTTTAAAAAATTTCAAAATTTTCATTGAAAATTTTATTTTACTATAAACATATAGCAAGCTTGGGCCTAAATTTTCATGTATGCAGTCGGGGTCGGGGTCGGGCTCAGACCAGAACTTTCAGTCTTAGTTGGGCTCGGGCTCAGGGCTGGGCTTATATAAACCCGAGTCCAGCTTGGTCCGATTACAGCCCTATAAGCAGATAAAACTTTCATTGCTGATTCTCTGAAATGCTAGAAAGGTTGCATCAACGGACATGAGCTTTCTGCCTTTCAATCAATTTATAGGGGTTTATAATCAGATCTGGTCACTAAGAATTCCTTTTCTTCCTTGTGTTCTTTAGGTTCGAGTGAAGGCAGCTCTTAACAAGCAGAATAAAACTAGATTGATTGGACCAAATTGTCCTGGCATTATCAAGCCAGGAGAATGTAAAATAGGAATAATGCCTGGGTATATCCACAAGCCAGGTCGTGTTGGGATTGTATCTCGTTCTGGTACATTGACCTATGAAGCGGTATGGGTTGTTTGCATATACTTCTTTTTATTATGACGACTGGTTTTATATATGATGAATTGTTTTGTCTGACAGGTATTTCAAACAACTGCAGTAGGTCTTGGACAGTCAACCTGTGTTGGTATTGGTGGGGATCCCTTCAATGGTACTAACTTCGTCGATGTTATTAAGAAGTTTCTTGAAGATCCTCAGACTGAAGGTAAGCTCTTAGCTTACAGAATCACCAACGTAGCTTTGGTTCCTTTGCTACTTTCAAGAGTGAGAGACAGCTGTGGGATTGCTATCCCATCTTCCGAATTTTGAGTGCAATTGGTGATTTAGAATCATTAAAATGTTGCACTTTCAAATTGTTATATTGGTAGCAGGAAGCTGTTTGGTGGTTTAATTTAGTTAGGTATGCTTTATAAAATTCCAATTACTGTTGCAACCTAAACAAAGATCTTGCTTGTTAAGTGTCACGCTTTCTCAAAGCAGGCAACAAGTACAAACTGCAACATTCCTAGCGACTTTTGAACTTTTAGAGTTGAGAAACATTGTAGGATGTATATCATTAGATCAGTTTTGGCTGTTTGGCAGGATTTGCATAACAAATTCTGCTGAAGCTTGACCACAGGGAGATGTTAGCAAAAGCAATAATTCTCTGAAGGGTTTTCTGCTTTGGTGCAGACATCTATTATAGTCATAATGACTACTTCTATTCCTGAGATCACTTTGTCCGTATTCCTGTACACCAACATCCACATGAGTGGAAATACTTATATCATATTGTGAGGTGAGAAATCAAACTATTCCTGACCCATAGTAAATTAGGGTGAAAAAGGTTGATCCATAGTTCAAAAAAGTGTTGGAAGACATTTGCCTTGGAATTCTTCGAACTTTTGGATCCCATGACCCAAAATATGCACGCTTAAACTCAGTTTTCTTAGACTAGGATCCCTGCCCCAGCTGGTCTGTTGTCATCTGTACTTGTTGCATTTGCTGATTATCCTCTCTTTGTGTATACATGTGACATTGTACACTTTTAGCTTCAAGGATATTTGTGTTCACATCTGCTTTCTTCTGATGTCAGTCAGCTAATTGGAGGCTAATTGGAGTTTTTTTTTTATGCAACTCAGGAAAGTGTCAGTCAGGCTGTAACACTGTATTCTGTATTTGTAAATTATTTGATTGTGCAATAGGTTATCAGTTCATGTCCTTGTAATATAATTCTTAGAAATCTGAGGTCTATTGCACATATGCTTTAAAGATTGATGTGTATTCATTATGCTTCTGTATGGTAGATAGTGCCTCTTACAGTTTTCGATGATAACATCATTTGCATTTCAGGCATTGTTCTTATAGGAGAGATTGGAGGAACTGCAGAAGAGGACGCAGCTGCTTTGATACAGGTATATATTTATAAGACTCCTTGCATTTTGCTTTGATACAGGTATATATTTATAAGACTCCTTGCATTTTTGGTTTACTATCATTAATTGTCCTAGAATATCATATTCTATCAATTCTGCATAATGGTTTTGTTGCCCAAATTCCTTTCATTTGTTTGAAGAAATGTTGCCCTGTGTATGCTATTCATATGCTTGTTCAGAAATTCAACACAACTTAGAATCCAATTTTACAATTAAGTAATGTTCTCCTATGGGAAGAAATTAATCAACAATAATTGCTCTTTCTCTATGTTGCCATCACTATCTCATCACAATTTGTATATTTTCCCTTGCTATAGCTTTGAATGGTGAATTTAACCGATGCTAAGTATTAATCCACCTCTAAAGAGATTTTCATCTTATTATTTGTTACACTGTCGCCTTTGAGTTGCATAATTGGAGCCAAACTAGCTATAACTCATTCAAAAAATTTGTCTGCATTGTTGTTTTTTTTTTTTGGAAGTGTTACTCTAAATTGTGGATGAGGCAGGACTTGTTTGGAAGTAAAGCCACCAGTTCTATACTTTTCATTCTTGTGGTGAAATGATCCATGAATTCTTCGCACTGCCTTAACTGAACTATCAATTATGAGATGATTGTTTCCATTGTCACCTTAAATGTTGCTTGGCAGAGGACAGTCTTAGTTTTAGGTTATATACTACCTTAAAATGTTAATCAAATTTGTGCTGTCAAATTGTCTTATTTTTCAATCTGTGGTCCTGATAATTTGTTTTATCTTTTCTAAAAGGAGAGTGGAACTGAAAAGCCTGTTGTTGCATTTATAGCTGGACTTACTGCCCCACCAGGTCGTCGCATGGGTCATGCTGGAGGTTTGTACGTTATCTTATATATTATTTGACAGTGTTCTACTGCTTTTTGGCATGTTATTTGTTTGAAGTATGTGACTTCAGAATAGGTAATCACATTCATGAGTCCACATACTTCAGTCGTTAAGTCTTAAGAACAATTATCTGTTTTATCATATTCCCTGTTCACAAACATCTTCTCTATTATGTCTGTTTCTTAGTTTTTAATGATATAGAACATCTGCAAAATCAGTAGGCAAAGGAGAATAATATTGGTAAGATGACAATAGAAACAAGGAATATTTGATCAAAATGGATGAATTTTATGGAATTCTTGTCTTAGTGCTCCTCTTCTCCATGGTGAAATGGAATTTGATCTATGTGGTTATTTGCAAGTAAGGATTTTAGGATGTTACCCAATAGGATGATGAATTCATCTCAAAGGTCATGGGAGAGCTTTCTTGAAAGGGATATTTTTCACAAACAATTGACTAGATCTTTAAATATGGAGGAAAAAATTTTACAAATACTGGAAAAAAATTTTGATGCCTCGTAGAATTTTAAGTCTTTAGACTGCTGATATGGATGAAAATGTTGGAAGGAAAGAAGGTTCAAGTGAAAATTGTGAACAAGCAAAAATTGAAATTCATGAAACCACAGGATAGGGTTAGGTGAGAAATATTGTGTTGTAATAGTCCAGCATTGTATGGGTGCAGGTGGCAATTTTGTTTGTTTCTCGATTCCAACAATTTAGCAACAGGATTTGTTTGCAGTCCTTGAGGGGCAGCTTGGATACATGAGTGGGATATCCTAGTACTTTTTTTTTATTTTTTTGGTAATAGAATATCCAAGTGATATGCTTCATAAGTTTGGATGTTGAAAGGAAAAAAGATTGTAACCATGTTCATGTAAAAAGTAGTTTATATTATACCTGAAAAATGGATCATACATGTTACACTTCTCTAAAATCATTTACAAAATTTAAAAGATCTTCCAGTTTTTATGTACACAATAATTTATACGACATCTATTTGAATTTAAACTTTGGAAGGAAAATCGAGTTGTGATCACAGAGGATTCACTAAAGGCACATTAATTTTTATGCACACAATGCTTGAATTTAATGATAACATATTCATTATGAAGTAGGTTCAGTTATCCATGAAAATGTGGCATGTGAATCCAAGTTCTCTAAAATTATTTACAAAACTTTTTGAGTCTCTCCCTATTTTCATGACTGCATTATCAATGAGTCCATCCAAGTGACCCCTAAGTTTCTTCCTTTTGTGTCTGATTAGTTTGCATACTTCTAAATATGGATCATGTAAAATTTCCAAATTTCTATTGATTATGAACATCATGCTACCTTCAACATTTTGTTGTAATTGTTCAAAACTTCTTGTTTCCCTGCAGCAATTGTGTCAGGTGGGAAGGGTACTGCCCAGGACAAGATTAAAACCTTGAGAGAAGCAGGGGTGACGATTGTTGAGTCCCCAGCCAAGATTGGTGCAGCTATGTTGGATGTCTTCAAACAAAGGGGACTTGTTGAATAGGAGGGATCTTCATCCTGCACTTCCATGTTTCAAACAGTAAAAAATTAAGCTATTTTCTCACGTTCTCTTGTTGCAGATTGTTTTTGAGCAGGCATTGTTGACAACTGTTCAGTCTTTTTGAGGCTTTTGTGCAAAGCGTTGCTGAAGAATTTTGTGAGGCTGTTAAAAAAGCTATGCAATAAGGTTCCCAATTGAGTACTTGACGTCAGATTTTTTTTTTAATGCTGCTATTAGTTTGATGCTGTACTTCAGGCTGTGGAACGATGCACCGTGATGGGCCTAACCTAAAATGGTATTGCTTATCCTTTTGAGCTTAAAGGCTAACTATTGTGATTTTAATCCAGCTGGTGGTGCTTGCCATGCGAAATTTCCTATAGGTTTATTGGTGCAGACGGACTTAGCCCAGAATGGTGTTATGATCGGATGCCACTTGTAAATCGCCCTTGGAAATAATCAATTAACCAATTACTGTGTGCAATGTGTAAAGTTTGGTATTTTTTTTTACCTCAGGTCAGCAAAGGGAAACATCTTTGAAGGTAAGGCACTTTTGGGAATGACCTCAAGGGAGGCGAAAAAGGTTTTTGTTGGCCCTTAATCATAAATTCATCGACATCACGCGCATGACAATTTGCTTTTTTCCTAGGCAAAGTCTGCACTCCATTTTATAAGAGTTCTCAAATATTTTATATTTGATCAGTGTTTACGAAAAATTAATCAAATTTTTATTGGTTTATTTGTAAAAGAAACAAAGTGCAAATCGAGGTAGTGTTTGGATTACTCTTGACTTTCGAATGGGTGGTAAAATAAATTATGAGATACTTTAATAATTTTTACATAGTTGGATGCAAAAGTCACACTTCTAAAATAGCTCAAGTTGAAGCGGTGCTTCTGTTGTTGCTCTTGTAGTTAGCCTACTCATCCTTTTTGCGCCCATCATCTTTGGCCCCACACATTATATTTGCTTTTGTGATGGCCTTTATTGACTTGTCGTCCTTGATTTTGACCCTCAATCTCACCTCCCTCATTGACCTCCTCAACTTGGTCGAGCTTGAAATTGAGACTTGTCTCAATTGTTGCCTCCCTTATGTTGGCCAAAGCTATTTCTGCATTGGCCTAGAGCAGTCTACCTTTCTTGATCTAGACTTCGACCTCACCATCATCAGCCACCTTAGCTTGGCCAAGGTTAATCTCGAGGCTTGTCCTGGCTATTGCTGCCCCCATATTGGCCTAAGCTACCTTTGCCCTCCCCACCCTCGCATTCACCACTATCACCATCGCCAATCTCAATTTGAAAAGTTGTGATTGATGATCATTGAGATGATTATTGGTTTGGTAGTTTGTGATTATAATTTGCTGATTGCATTTAACTTTTTGATTGCTTAATGGGTTGGGGGTTTAGTGGTTTGTGATTACAATTTGCTTATTATATTTTATTTTCTGATTGTTTGGTGGCTTTGTGGTTGCAATTTGCCAATTACAATTTATTTTTTAATTGCATAGTGACTTGGTTGTTTAATGATTTGATGTTTTGATTGCATTTGTCTCAATAATATTAGCCTGATATGCTTTGATTAATATGATTATTGATGATAACTCAATTTACTGTTGGAGCGTGAGTTGAACAAGATTTTTATGTTTCTAAGTTTGCCTATTGTGACACGACCTTTGCCTATTGTGACACGACCAAGTTTTGGGTACTATTACATGTATTGATGGTTATGTATGAGAGGGATTGGATTATGATAAACAATAATTAAAGGTACTTGGATGACACATAATGTGCAACTGTGTCAGTGGATATTTATCATTTTACGAGTTTCGCTTTCTCCTTTCATGGATAATTAATAAACTTGTAAAAACATATATATTGAAAACAATAAGGAATCCCAATTTTCATTACATTTGGATGAGACATTGTGAGTAATCATATAATAAAAAAAATTTTGAGCTTGTTGTAGTAGGATCATCGTATTGTTATTGATATTTATAAAAGAAAAGGTCACTTGTATCTTATACAATTGTGGCAATGTTCGCACTCCAATTTGTTGACACATTCTATCTTTATTGAAGTCTAAGATATGATTTTGAAAAAATTTTGTACTTTTTTAATTATTTGTCAAAATCTTTTTTTGTTTGTTTAATTGTTTGCTTTTATTAAAGATAGTGGATGTTTCAAGTGACAACTCGTATATCCTGTAGATCTCTCTTTGTTTCATTTTGCGCAAGAATAGAATATTATTTAGTTTAACCTTCTTTTGAGATTTATATGAGATTCCATCTTAGACACTAGATGTATTGAATTTTATGCAAAATTAAAGCAATTCCACATTCATTGACTCTTGGATATTCCTATTGGGATGCAAGTTAGTGCAACTATCCCATTTCAAGAAATTCAATTTATGCATGTTTCATTTTGTGCATGTTATTAGTTTCTAAATATAATAATTCAAGTAGAAACCTAAAGTTCATAAACATATTCTATAATTTTACAAGGTAAATATTACTTTATACTTATTGTCATGTTATATTGCTATTGATAAAAAATTACATGTTGACTTCAATGTAAAATTTGGAGAGCAATCCAAGCACTAAGTTAATTTGTTAGTTGACTTCGATGTATAATTTGCATCAATAGCTTTATTCTCTTTTCCATACAAAAGACCAATGCAAGTCAATAGTTGTGTAAGCATTATTGATTTTGGGCGTTGCTGCTCTTGGATTTTATATTCTCTTCTATTTGCACTTCATGCTTCCTTTTTGTAACCAATAGATTTGTATTTGTTCATGTGATTTTGATATCATCAAGAGTCTCCAGAATGAGCAGTAAAATTAAATCAAGACAATTAATTTGTGTGTCTGTAGGAGTTTCAAATGGTCAATCAAAGAAATAGTATTTCCAAAGCAAATTTTTTTATTATTTTTATAAATTTTGATTGAAATATTATAAAATAATAATTATTAATTGAGATATAACCAGTGTGTTGGACGTATCAAACCATTGTTTGTAATGCACTTTATTATTTTCATAAATATAATAGACTTTTTAATTGTATTAGTGCTATCAAAATTTTAAAGAGTTGTACAACATTAAATCTTATTATTATTCTAATATGATTTATAGGAGTATCTTATTATAAATCCCTAAATTTTCAAAAAAATATTTATAAAAAGTACCTTATTGATTTTAATTTAATAACTTTTAAAATAGTAAATTTCAACAAGTTGATTATCATGTTAAATATATTAATTTCCTAATTATAGGTATTTATTTACAAGATTTTTAAATTTTTTAGGGGTATATTTGTGAAAAAATCTCAAATTATTTTAGTTAATTAATACTATAATTGTTTTAATATTATTTGCCACGTATTTGCCACGTATTATTATAATTATAGTAATATTAAAACTCTCAAATTTATTTGCCATATATTATAATTAGTTAATATTATAATTTTATAATTTTTTTATCATAATTATCCTAATTGTCTTAATTATAATTAATTTTTTAGATATTACTTTTATTATCCTAATTACTAAAAGTATTATAATTGAATATTATCTTAATTATAAGTAATTTTTAAAATTATAATTGTATTAATTTTATTTATTAATAAATATTATATTTTTGAATAACATTACTATTAAAATACTTTTCCACTTTTCCACTTTTGAATAACATTACTGTCCTATTCAAACAACTAAAATCACACTTCACTTCGAACCTCATTATTTAAAGGATCGAACTCACGAAACTCACAAGACTATTATTTCTTTCGCTTTCACATCAAAATTAATTAACCCATTAAGATCATACTTTCTTCACTTATACCACTTTTTACTTCGATCACTTCTATTAGCCCTATTACTTCCGAAAGTGAAAATTTATCTAAACACTACCTTCCCCAAAAATCATATGTGATTGCTTCCCTAAATAATCTGCCCAAAATTGTCACGAGAATCTTTAACTGCTGATACTGGCACAAATAATCCTTTAGCACTATCCAGGATTGTTGAAAATTTTCAAAAATGGGATGCAGATACTACACCTTGAACAACATGATTGAAAGATCTTGGGAAGGGCTTCCAGAATTGGGCGGTGGTAAACGAAAAATTTAGAGATCTGCCCGACCTGGATCTCTAGTGAAGAGGATCACATCTCGGATGTTGTCAAGCCTGGTGGCAAAAAGAATCATCCTCTTAAAGCCCAAACCGAACCCACTGTGTTTTACAGTACAAAACAGCTGTAGCTCAAGGTACCAGTTATAGGGTTCAAGGTGCAGCTCGGCCTCTGATATTCTGCACAAATACACAAAAAGGTTCATGCATGAAAGAGTTCAGAACAGAGTTGCAGTGAGCAGACGTAAAAGACAACTAGGTGAATACATTAAATAATCTACTATTAGGTGAGAAATTAGTCTTGATGTGCCCCAAATGCTCTCAATGCAACCAAAAAAAGTAGTCAAGTAAATAAAGGGCGATTCAGACTGCAATGATGATGGATATTTTAGAAGGAAAAAGGCAGATACTGAAACTTAGTAGACATCAAAAATAATTATCAGAAATATATGGAACAGAAAAAAAAAACAAGTCATAGGAGGCAGACAACATATAGCAACTGAATAATAAAAAATATGGAATTTCTAGCAATATAATTTCAACTAGAATCAGAAAAAGTATGAAGATCAGTTCAGTTAAATTCTGTGAACCATGCATGGTACGTAAAGGACAATCTAGCTGTAGTCAGCTAGAGCAGAACTTCTACCCTAACAGAAAGTAGGCTGAACAGAATTGTGAATTACAGAAAACAAGCAGAAGCTTTTGGACCAGAAAAGAAATGTTCATATCCATGAATGAATTGTCTAAAATATGACTAATCCTGTTTCAATTAGAAGAATATTTATTTTTATAATCTGTGTACTGTGGCACAGAAAGTGAAAATGTATGTGTTGAAATTGACTGTCCAAATTGATCTCAACGTGCAAATAAAGCTGTCCGAATGACAAAGGCAACTTACTGTTTGGTTAAGTACCATTCCAGTTGAAGGATGAAGATGATTACATGCATATTTATGAACATAGTTCATCAAACCCCCTTTACTCTATCTGGATTTGGATTTTCCATGTTCAATAACCATACCAGTCCCTATGTCATAGTTTTTCCCGGGCCCAAATTATCACAGTATACAACTCTTGAGAACCTGCTTGGATACTCTTGAAAAAAAATCCAAAGTAAATCATAGGATTTGGATTTGACTATGACAACTCCTACGATTGGTAGCAACAGTGGTGGATGATGGTCACCAATGGTGAGGAGGAGGTAGCTTCCATTCCATGGGAACAATAAAAAAAAGGGTGGGACCTCTTTTACTTTTTTTTTATGAATCACATTATTCCAAAGAAAAATTAAGTCCTCAAAAAAGGAAAGAAACACATTGAACACCAATTCCTACAAGCCTGCTTGGTTCAGGAGCAGCAATATTGCTACCCAAACCAAACAGGCCCTATAGGATTTGGAGGTCTCCAAACAGGCCATCAAGCATAGAACATTAACAACAGGTAAACGAAACTAGATCAGCAAGAAATTATAGGACAGAGATCTCAATTTCAAAAAAAAAAAAAAAAAGAAATCTAAGGTTGCAAAATTAACTTAAAAAATGCTAAGATATGACCAGATTCAAGAAACTAAAGTCAAAATCAAGCATCTCCAAGTCAGCAAATGCTATCTCCAGTTCAATCATCCAAAATTCTGCACAAGTTGAAATGTTGGTCCAAATGTATATACATTACCTAACGCACAAGCATACATCTCTACTTGAAGTTGGCCAGATACCGTAAGAAAAGCCTGACGTCGAAAAAAAAAATCACAGAAATAGTCAATCTTCCCATCTGCCTGATAGATCCCAGCATTCAAATTAATTCTCTCTTCCAATTTAGGAAGACATTCTTTTGCCTTGATCAATTCAGACAAAGCAATGCTGATGTCTTCCTTGCTTGCTTTCATCGATTTCAAATGTGCAACAGCCTCCCTTTCTCCTTCACAAGAAGCTTAGCTGTCTCAACATCAGATTCCAAAGGTGGCGGATTTTTCTTCAACTCTTTCTCCATCTTTTCAGCATCACTTAACAGTGTAGTAACTTGGAACATTTCACCAGTACCCTCACAGTCATGTACATAGTGAAACCCATTTTCCCTGAAAAATGTGCCAGTAGCATAAGTTAGTTCATCTCTGATTCGCGCAACTGCAGACATCTGGAAATAAAAAATAATCAGAGTTTCCTAACAAGTAACAAGAACAAAAGGGGGGCAATAATAGACCAGAAAAATGAAAAGAAAACAAGCACATATGGACCTTGTTACAAGAACCGGGGCCACATATTTGAAGAGCAAGGACTAAAAAACATGATAGAAAATGGTTTCTAAAGGACATCATCATTCAAGAGTGCAAGAATATCAGTATTTATCCAAGTTTCGTGTACAATCAGCTTCATGATCCAGAAGCCAAATTCACAACCCATGACTGCCTCAAGATCTACATGCAACTCTGTGACTGAAGATCGTTAGGATGTGTCAGGCCTGCCCATTCCATTAACAAACATTTTACTTGTTGGATACGCTAGTTAAGCCATATATCTAGCAAGTGCAACCAGAACCTAAGGGCTAGCTTACCATATGATTCATATCTACATCCGATTGCTGATTGGTAACCAAGTACATTACAAATTTATTTCTGCCTGCTCTTCAAATAATCAATACTAACTATAGTGCACCTCCGGTTCACCTTCTCAAGTTTGATAGCCAATATTTTCATTAAAAAAACCTCCAACAAAACCTAAATACAAAGAATCACGGGCGCTACATTGACAAATAAAAGCTTTGCCAAAGGATGCATCCAAAGATTCATCCTGAAATGCTAAAAATTCAAACTTTAACGAAGCAATTCAGAAGACCCAAAAGGATTCGTTATTTCGAACATATATTCCTATCCAAAAAACTCAAGAACTAACAGCACGCTCAAAAAAAGCAAACATACCGTGTTGTTCCGAGGCTGGAGATGGACAAAATCCCTCAAAAAACTCCAGTGTAAACCTCGTCTTGGGCCGCGGGAAGCTCACTGGATCCGCTGGCCCCACCTTAATCACCCGATCCACCTTAAGCTCGACGTTCTGCTTCACCCCTTTCGGCGGCTCCTTGAGCTCCGCTTGCGCACTGCCGCGTCGACGATGAACTGCAAGTTGGCGAGGCAGGACCCATCGTTGAGCTCAAGGAAGGCGAACGCGCCCTTCCCCTGATCCCTCCCCGTCTTCACCCAGCCCCCCGACCCGGAAGCTAACTCCTGCGGGCTCCCATTTTAACTTTTAATAAAAGAAGCGCGACAAAATCGAATTTAAAATTAAATTAAATTAATTTATATATCTGGTGCTTTGAAATAAAAAAAAAATAAAATTTTTAACCGTAATTTTCGATAGATTTATCATAAATTTTTATCACTCTTTAACGAGAAAAAATTAAAAAGGAAAAAAAAATTTAAATAAAAATTTCTTAACGTGAGAACAATCAGAAAATAGAGAAAAGTCAATGTTTCTGAATTTTCTTTCTCAATCCATAAATTGTGAACTATAATTGATCTTTTATTTTCTATTTTATAAATAAACCCCCAAAGTTCATTATAATTACAAATAAAAATTTTATAATTATAAATATGGTCAAATATTTATAAAAAAGTCCAAATCAAATAATTTAAATAAAACAATTTATCCTCCTCCAACCAGGTAATCCCAAAGTGAGACCATATGCTTGAAATACTATAAAGCTTTTCGACCCATCACGGAACACCCAAATGAACACACACATATAAAATTTTAGTTCTGTCTATATTGTCATCCATTATCATACAAATATCAATCAGATAATTAAATTTGAATCACTCATTACATTTCCAAACTGTCTGACTCGAATTGCACAAACAATCTTATTTCAAAAATAAATCAATAAACAATTTATAAGGCCATAAGACTAACAATTCCCTATTTAGCCTATAGATATGTTTATTTATACATATATAGATATACGTATACTGAAAATAATTTTGAGAAATTAATTTTCAATAATGGGATCCCAAATGTGCAATTTAGAGATAATGGACCATACCACTCTTCCTCAGTAATCCCCATACATACCCAATCATAGATGGATGTATACTAATAATATACCAACCGTTTTCATGTCAAAACAAGTAGAGCACTACATAAGTTGAACTGAATAATATCAAATATAAGCATAGACAATGTGCTTGTAGAATAAGGTATATAATAAAACACAATGGTAGTGCGAATTTTCTTGTCTTTTCCACTAATGGTCTACTCGTTTCGTACTTCTCTCAGAAACACGTCACTTAGATATACAAACTGTACTGAGGACATTCCACAAGTGCTAATGCACTTCATCTAAGTGAGAGGTATAAAACAGAAATGATGCCCAGTAATACCTTTACCTCAAGCATTTCAGGGATTACCTACACATGATTACTATGTCCTCATATAGGTGGTCATCACCAACCTACCTAGTGACTCACAGTATTCCCAAAGACTCCATCTTCCAAATTGGATGATTATGAACAAAACACATCAATGGAATAATTTCATATGGGGAAAGTAACAGTTTACTGACAAATAAATTATAACCAAGTAAAAATGTAGTAACAATCAAAACATGATATTATGTTTACAAACTATCCCCATATGACTGACATGCTCTTTAAATATTTTTACCGTCATACCTTTAGTCATTGGATTAGCCAAATTATCTGCAAAGGAGATCCGTGAAATAATAATATCCTTTTTTTAAACTTTTTCACGGACATAATGAAATTGCAGCTCAATATGTTTTGCCTTAGAATGACATCTAACATCCTCAGTAAGGGATATAACAGTATCATTTATCATAGACTATCTGTATTGGCCTATCAATATAATTAATCACCTGGAGGTCAGAAAGGAAATATTTCAACCACATGGCATGTTTACTGGTCTCACAATAAGCTATATACTCTGCCTGCATAGTTGATAAAACAGTAGTAGTCTGTTTCATACTACGTCATGAAATAACTCTTTTTGCTAAAGTAAACACATATCCAGATATAGACTTCAAATTGTTCTCACATTCTTTTCAATCAGAGTTTGTATATCCAAGAACATCTAATGATTTATAACCATCAAATAAGAGTATATAATTTTGGGTTTTCTTCAAATAACGAAAAACCTTCTTAACTGCTCTCTAATGGGTCATTCCTAAATTACTCTGATATCTGCCAAGAAGTCCCACAACAAAAGCAATATTTGGACGAGTACAGATCATCAAATACATCAACTACCAACAGCTGAAGCATAGAGAATTTTTTGCGTCTCCCGTCTCTCAATTTCATTCTAAGGACATTGTTGAAGATTAAGTTTATCACCTTTGAATATAGGTGATTCTCCAGCTTTACAATTGTTCATACCATATTTCTGAAGAATTTTAGCAATATATGTCTCCTGATAAAGCCCAAGCAATCAATGTTTTCTATCTCTGTATATTTTAATACCCAAAACATATGAAGCATTGCCAAGATTCTTTATTTCAAAGACAAAATCCTTTCAGTTTTTCTAAGGAAATTCAATTCATTACCTGCTAATAAGATATCATCAACATATAACATCAATATTTAAACTCTACTCCCACTAACTTTTAGATTTACAGAATTATCAGTTGTATTCTCCTGAAAACCAAATTTTGTAATTGCCTCATGAAATTTAATATACCACTGTTGAGAGGCTTGTTTTAAACCATAGATGGATTTATGTAGTCTACAAACTTTTATTTCATCACCCTTTTTGATAAACACTTCTGGTTGAATCATATAAATTTCTTCTTCAAGAACTTCATTCAGAAATATTGTTTAAAATCCATTTGAATGAGTTCATAATCATAGTGTGCAACCAATACCATGAAGATCCTTAATTAATTTTTCTAGAGAGTGAAGAAAATATCTCATCATAATCAATTCCTTTTCTCTGAGTATATCTTTTAGCAACCAACCTTGTTTTATATTTGTCAATTCACCATTGGCTTTCAATTTAGTATTATAGACCCATTTATAGCCAATTGGTTTGTAGTTTACAAGAGTTGGTACTAGAGACCAAACCTCATTTTTCTGCATGGAATCAATTTCTTTAATCATTGTATTCAACCAGAATTTTGCATTCTCATTGCTTATGGCTTCTGAAAAATTCAATGGATCATCATTTTCTATGATCAATGAGATAGACATCTCATCTATATGATATGAACTCTAAATGTGCATATCTCTAGTTTCCTCTAAATATGCAACATAGTCATCTGATAGAGCTGATCTACGAATTCTTATGGGTCTTTCATCTGACTGATCTAGCACAACCATGGGTGCTTTATCTGGTCTAGCTCTATCTGACTCATCCTCAATTTCAATTCTTTTTCTCTTGCTTCATGTGACAAATGTGTCATGTTCAAGAAATTTGATATCTTCACTTTCAAATATAGAGCCCTGAACAGGATTGTATAACCTGTAACCCTTAGATTTGTCTGGAAGACCAATGAACTTACAACTTAAACTCCGAGCTGCAATTTTTAGCATACTAGATTCAGCAATCCTAGCTTCTGCATCACAACCCTAGATTCTAAGATGATTCAGACTAGATTTCTTGTCAAGCCATAACTCAAAAGGAGTTTTAGAAACAAATTTGGATGATACTCTATTTAAAATGTATGTAGCCATTTTCAGTGTTTCGCCCCATAAAGAGTTTGGCAATTCACTGAAAACTAATATACAATGTACCATATCCATTAAAGTCATGTTTCTCCTTTTTGCTACTCCATTTTGCTTTAGATTTCCTACAATAGTTGTATTTGCAATGATTTTATGCTCCTATAAAAATTGTCAAAAAATATCGAAAGTATATTCACCTCCTCTATCTAACCTGATAGTCTTAATCTTTCTACCTAGTTGATTTTTAACTTCAACTTTATACACTTTAAATATTTCAAACACATCTGACTTTCTGTGTAGTAGATACACATATCCATATCATAAGTAGTCATCAATGAATGTTACAAAATATTTCTAACCATTTTTTGTGATTGCCCCATTCGGACCATAAATATCTATATGGATTAGATCTAACAAATTATTAGATCTTAATGTCTTTGGAAATGATGCTTTTGTCATCTTTTCTTTAATACAATCCACACAGATACCAAAGTCATCAAAATTTACATTCTATAGAATTTCATCATGGCAAAGTCTCTCTAATCTATCTCTACCAATATGACGTAAATGACAATGCCATAGACGAGAAGAATTCTTATTCAACTGCACATTCGGATCATAAGGACATGTATATTTGGAATCAATAGTATAACACTGTATTGTAGAGTCAACTTTCAGTTTCAAATGCAATTTATACAAACCATCAGATACATTACCAGTAGCAATAACAACACTGTCATATATCAGAGATACATAGTTTTTATCAAAAGTAAAATAATAACCAGCTTCTGTAAATCTAGAGATTGATAGTAAGTTACACTTGATAGCTAGTGCAAAAACTATATTTGATAGTAAAACAATATGACCACCATGGAGAACCAAAATGTATGTTCCAACACCCACGACCTCAGCTCACTCATTATTCCCCATGAAGACATACTTCTCCTGATCATCTGGGTTCCTTAGGTTCAGGAATCCCTTCATAATAGTTGATATATGGACCAATAATCCCGAGTCCACAATCCATGCATCAGGAGAAATATCAATATAATTTGACTCAAAACAAACCAGACATTCTGACTCATGTCCTTTAGAAGACATCGCCAAAATATGCTCTTGAACATTCTCATGCTCAATCAATTTTATGTTATGCAGTTTCTAAGTCAAAGACAATTTCTTGGCTTTAGAGGACCCAACAAATTTGTCATGAATACTCTGAAGTAATTCTTTGGCACAATAAACATTTGGCAAACTTGCATGAACTATTTCAGAAACTGTTCTTCTGATTATCAGTTTGGCTAGTTTATCTGCTCTGTGTCATTTTTCAAATTGGCTTGACCCAATAGGCGGTTCAGTAGTATCAAAAACAATGTCAAAACCTTGAAATGCCAAATGAGCTTCTAGTTCTCTTCTCCAAGTTGAGTAATTTGATCCATTCAAGATTTCGACCTTGAAAAGCTAACTGTAGATTTCATATTGCAGATTTTGCAATGGATAGCTCAAAAACACAACAAATGCATTTCAATAATAAAAAATCCATAATTCCATTTATCCTATTAATTCAAATAGGGATTATCATTGTGATCTTGTATTAGCTTTTTTGGGAAATTAACAAAAACCATGACATCCCAAAAATCACAACTAAAACCAGAATTGAGATTAAATTGTGATCTTGTAGTACCTCATTTGGGAAAATAATACAAATCATGAGATCCCACAAACCATTAATAAAACCAGAATCGAGATAAATTGTGATCTTATACTATCTCCTTTAGGAGAATAATACAAACCACGAGATCCCGCCAATCAGCAGTAAAATCAGAATTGAGATAAATTATGATCTTACACTATCTTTTTTGGGAGAATAACACAAACAACAAGATCCCACTAATGAAATCCATAATAGTCACAAATAAATTTTTAAATATTTTATATTTATTTTTTCTCTATACTAACTCAACCTTTGGGTCAAATTGACTAGAGTTGAAAATAAATATAGAATAATAATATTTATAAATTAAAATAACCTCAAAACTCTTTGAAAAATATTTGGTTATTTTAACTTATAAATATAACCATAAATAAATAATAATAATAATAATAATTTTTTTTAATAATTCAAATAATCATTAGCTTAAAGTTAGTCAAGATTAATTTGATTAATATAAGCAATAAATCGAACTGAGATTGGAATCTAAAATTACAATTTAATTTGAAATCAAATTGCAATACACAGCTCGAACCAATTAAAACCAATTGTAATTCAATTTGAATTACCAATCAAGTTGCAATTCACAGTCCAAACGGATGGAATTGAATTGAATTATAACTTTGCCTAAAGGCCCTTCCAAAATTTTAATTTACAAACAATTTTAAAAAATCAACAAATCGTTGAAAAATCATCGTAAATCAAAATTTTGAAAACAAAACTCAAATTTTTCTCCATCAATAAAATTGTGAACACAATAGATTATTCAATATCATTTTCAGTCAAAACCTAAGACAAAAACTAAATTTTCTCAAATTGGGTTTCGAGAAATTCAACTGAAAACGATTATAACTTGATTTTTCGCGCGTCAACCATCAAAAACAAGTTTTGATACTAATTATGGGCTTTGATTTTATCTTTTGATGTAAGATCCGTAAGAAAATCGAGTTCAAAACTAAATTAAACTGATTTACATATCTTAGGGCCTAAAATAAAAATTTGAAAATTTTAACTGCAACTTCCAGCAGATCCATCTTGAGTCTTTGCATCTATTTGATAGGGAAGAGTTGAACAAAAGTAAAAATTTCTAAAATAAAAATTCCTTTACGGGCTTGAGAACGATCAAAAAACAGAGAAAATTCTCTGTTTCTCAATTCTCTTTCTCAATTGAGAAATCGTGAACCGTAACAGACCTTTTATTTGTTA
This sequence comes from Trichopus zeylanicus subsp. travancoricus, assembly GCA_005019695.1. Lineage (NCBI taxonomy): Eukaryota > Viridiplantae > Streptophyta > Magnoliopsida > Dioscoreales > Dioscoreaceae > Trichopus > Trichopus zeylanicus. Next base: position 81,761 of record RXID01016407.1, on the reverse strand, counting down.
TTTTATAAATAGGTCTCCGAAATTTATTATAATTACAAACCAAAGTTTTATAATTATAAATAAGACCAAATATTTATAAAAAAATCCAAATTAAATAATTTAAATAAAATAATTTATCCTCCTCCAATCAGTCAATCCTAAGGTGAGAACATATGTTGGATATACTATAAAACGTTTCGACCCATCACGGAACACCCAAATGAACACACACATATAAAATTTTGGCTCCTTCTATGTTGTCATCCATTATCATACAAATATCAATCAGATGGTTAAATTTGAGCAACTCATTACATTTCTAAATTGTCTGACCCGAATTACACAAATAATTTAATTTCAAAAATAAATCAATAAATAATTTATAAGACTACAAGACTAATACTTCTCCACCATCTCATCCGCCACCGCGCCGTGGCCCACGATGGGGGAGGTGAACTCCTGCCGTCGGCGGGGCAGGCAGGCTTGGGGGAGAACAGAGAATGCAATTTACTCCCCGAAATTAAAGGAATATGAAAAATTGTTTTGGTTGACGATGCAAATTTTTCGATTAGATAATCGAAGTGTCGCTTTAGTTCCAAACTCGCTCGAGCTTATTTTCTCATTTCAACTGTTCGAAAACCAAACTAAGGAATTTAAGTTCATCTTCTGAATCAGCCCCACTGGAATCAACTCCTTTAATTTCAACTTGAGAACTTGCCTCAATATATATAAATATAAATATAATTATCAGTTAATTATGAATTTCATTATATTTAATGATAATTCATCTTATTACTATTTTATTTTTTAAAAAAAACGTAATATTAATTAACTGAAAACAAATAAATATTTTAAAATTAAAATTTTCAAAATTATTTTTGAGCTTGAGCTAGCTTATTCGTCTATCAAAATCACCACCACTTGATGCTGTTCTACCCTTAGTGCCCATGATACGAGGGACCTGTAGAAACCCACACCCAGCTTATGGAATAATCCAACCCGACCCGCTTCCTCCGAATCTTTGCCATAACGTATAGTGTAGCTGTACGCGTGGCGTAGCGTACAATATTTAAAACACCTCAACAGATCCAAGTTGGTGCTCCCACCAACTATCTCATCCAACATACGACACACCTCACCAGATCCCATCCCACATTAAAATCCTAACCATTTACTCTGCCCTAACATCTGTCCCATAAGACTCCAACGGTCAGGATCACGTCTCACATATCTTCCTATGCTATCCATTTTACTTTAATTTCCACCTCAACAACCGCCTTTTCCCTCGACGCCAGCACAAAAGCCCCAGCTTCGGCTTCGAGCTCCAAGCTCCATCCATGGCGTCCTCTTCGACCGCCGCCGCCTTCTTCTTCCTCGTCGTCACCCCCTTGGCCGTGGCCGTGGAGTTCAACTACCCGGCGCTGTTCAACTTCGGGGACTCCAACTCCGACACGGGCGCCCGCGTCGCCGCGGGCCTCGAGGGCCTCGACCCGCCCTATGGCCAGACTTACTTCCAGCGCCCCGCCGGGAGGTTCTGCGACGGCCGCCTGGTCATCGACTTCCTCTGTAAGTTGATGCTTAATTGGTGTTCAGCTTGATGGGATTGAATTTCAGAATATAAACTTTGGGGAAATGGTTCATTTTGGGCTTTTCTTTGCGATTTAGCATCTTTTTTTCTCGATTTAGTGGTATCAGGGGAAGTGCATTGACATCTAGAAAATTCTGGAGTGCAATGGGGAAAATAATTTATGCTTTTTTTCCTTCTCCTTTTTGAGCATTTTTATTCTTTGCAACGTACTGTTTTTTGACTTTCTTTTTTTGGCTTTTAAGGGAATTCGACGAAATTAATAAGATTCTGGAGTGTAATGGAAATATAACTTAAACTCAGAGGATTCACTCTTAGGTTAATTGAGGCATGAAAAAAAATTAAGCATATTCAAGTCCTTATGCATTGTTAGCTATATTGTTTGCAAAGAAGCTAGAGAAGATTGAGAAAAATGGTTAGAATCGTGTAAACTACCATATTGCAATTTTATGGTTTCTTTTCAGGATTTTACATTCTGCTTTTTCTTACCTTGTGATGCATGTAGTTTAAGTCCCATATGAGTTGTATGCAATATCAATGTGGTATTTGATTACAACAACACTATTACAAAAAATTTGAGAAGGTTCTCTATTAGGAGATTGTTACTGACCTTTTTCATCCAATCAAGGACTCTTTACGGAGGAGTAATGTGAGAGTATTTGGCTGTGACATATTTTTCATGCACAATCTTACATCGTCTTGTCATACTGTAGTGGATGCAATGGACACGCCATTTCTTGGTGCATATTTGGATTCCGTTGGTGCGCCAACTTTCCAAAAGGGCTGCAACTTCGCTGCAGCTGGGTCGACTATACTTCCTGCAACACCAACATCAGTCAGTCCGTTTTCTTTTGGGATTCAAGTTTCTCAATTTGTTCGCTTCAAAGCCCGTGTTGTTGAATTGCTTGCCAAAGGTATCTACTTTGCTTTTAGATGATCTTGAACTTAAACTCATTTCTTCTAGATTAGATTATCTAAAAAATGCAGATATGCTGGTTCTGTAAATCATGTAATTAATGAACCAATTAAATGGACAAGTTGTGTATAAATAAATATTTCGATCATTCAGATGGAAATAGCAATGAGACATTTTGCACTCTTTTTTTTTATATCCCTATAGAGGTTTTGGTAGCATATCTCATTCTTAAGGATTCGTGTGGATGAATTTTCAATTTAAAATTGAGGAATTGGTCAATTCTGTCAATTTTGAGAAATCGAGAGAATGGTTGAAATTATCTAATTTCAGTGTTTGGATTAGTATTTTTTGGATAGAATTAAAAATTGATTAATTTCGTCAATTTTAAAAAATATATTAAATTTAATATTAAATTTGGTACAAAATAAAAAATAAAAATATAATTCATAAACATAAATAATACATTATTTTTTAAAAATTAATACTTTATTTATAAGTAAATAGAATAATATAATATATTAATATTAAAAAAATACTAAGTTAATTAAAATTTTTTTTTTATCAAATAGTTTGATAAACGTAAACTATATATATTAAATTTAATATCAAATTTAGTATAAAATACTAAAAAAATAAAAATATAATTTACAAACATAATATATATATTATTTTTAAAAATAAATATTTTATTTATAAGTAAATAAATTAATATTAGAAAAAATTAAGTTAATTAAAAAATTAATATAAATTTAAAAATGACCCAAAAATAAAGAATTTTATAATTATGATACAATTAATTTAGAATTTATTTAATATATTTTTTTTCTTATTAAATAGTTTGATAAACGCAAAATGCATATATATTAAATTTAATGTCAAATTTAGTATAAATACGAAAAAAATAAAATATAATTACAAAATATAAGATATATATTTTTTTAAAAAAAATATTTTATTTATAAGTAAATAAAATAAAATAATATATTAATATTAAAAAAATAATAAGTTAATTAAAAATTAATATGAATTAAAAAATAGTCCAAAAATAAAGAATTTTATAATTATAATACAATTAATTTAAGATTTATTTAATATATTTTTTTCTTATTAAATAGTTTGATAAATGTAAAATACATATTTTCTTAGAAATATAATTTATTATTTCAAAAATTAACATAATTATTAAAATGGTCCATAGAGAATTATATAAATATAATAAAATTAATTCAAGATTTGTTAATTATATTTTAGCTAACAAGTTAAATAATTTAATAA